>JBBJLR010105247.1:0-24110 GCA_037577145.1 Brachypetersius gabonensis | reverse complement strand
TATATATAATGTGTTAGTAATGCTGAGCTGTTTTATAATATTCTATAGCATCATTCACCATACAGTGGCCCAGTCTCATCTTATTATTTCTCGGATCACATCTCATATCAGACTCTGTCCTCCAACACAAAGCATCACTGATACTGATCCGAAACATGTTCCTTGTATCATAATCTTGTAATGAAAGTCTAGAAAAATGACCTGTCAGTATTTACAGTCTTTTCAGCAGTTTGTGTTTTAAGTGCACTGTGTGGGGAGCAAGGATTCGTTTGGGATGCAGCCCTGCTGCTTTTCTTTGGACCTTAACAACTAAACCCTGAACCTGAGAGTTAACCATAGGCGATGGAACCATTTCTAAATGATTTTTGTATTAAAAATCATTTGTTTCGTCCCCAACCACCCCAGCGCCCGCCGCGGAAAACACTACTCTACATCTTTAACCCGACTCACGGAAAGACCACACACTGTGTTCAGACAAACCACATACTGCGTTTGGCTTCACCGTGAAACTAACTATTTTTTGATAAAGAGTGAGTATGCTTACATTTATTAATTTCTAGGTACAACTCAGGATGTAGCAGCGTTACTTGCGTTCTCTTGCGTGCTTTTATTTCCATGTTCATGCTGGTTACAGTGCCCGTGAAGAGGAACCACTAGAACATATTGTGTCCAGTAATGTAAGTATGAATAGGTATTTTAACGGTACTAGCCGGTACTGCTTATCGGCCCGGTACTTTAACGCTATTCTTACTTTTAGAAGAAAAATAAAATTAACTACAAAGTAAACATTGCATTATTGTAAACCGAAACTGGGAACTTCTGAATGATTGTGTTTTGGTCATCTGAGTTTATGAATGCGTCTACCCATAACAGCCAGCCTGCTAATATTACTTTTAATTATTAACCCACGTTCGTATTTTAGATAATCGCGCTTGCATACATAACATACCTGGGGCAACAACGGATGAAGTATGAAGATGCATCTCTCCGTCCGAACGTAATAATAACAATAATAATAATAGTAATAATAATAATAATAATAAATATGAAGCCAGGCAGATTCTGCCTTTAGACTTTAAACTTTTGGCAACGAGCACTGTCCTCATTGATTCTAGTGAATTGTGACCACCCTTTTGATCTTTTAACTCTCTCTGCCACTATCACTTATTGCGGCTGACAGATCTGCGGTCCATGCTCGTTTCATTATGATAAAATTAAAACATACGCAATCTTTTATAGCTTTAATTCTTTCTAAGGACGTCTCAGTCCACAACGTGTGCATTTATGTGTTTTTGGTGTGACCAGAACATCACGTATGTGTCTGTGTGTGTGTGTGTGTGTGTGTGTGTGATAACCTTGATATTATCTACAGGACCAGTCTGTGGCTACTTTTGAAAAATTCAGAAAAAAAAATCATTCATGTCTAAATTTTTTACCAAACGTATCTTACTTGAATATTCAGTCATTTGCGGATTTTTCTTTTGTCTTTTTCGTGGTAATATATAATTTTATATACATTTATATGCATTTTAGAGCTACATTATACAATAAAAATATATTATTAAGTTTAAAATGAATTTAAGTTTTGGGTTGAGACAATAAAAATAGACATTTATAGGCTTTTTTTTTTTTTACCACTTCACAAATTTGCATGCATTTGAAAATACTTTGTAAGACTGTATTGTGCAGGATTGTTCAGCAGAGAAGTGAGAATGCGGTGCACTGTGCTCCTTGTAGCAGCGGTGCTGGGCTCAACTGTGGAGCCAGCAGCTTGCCCAGAGGCAAACAACCCCACCCCCCACACACCCACCCCACCGCCGACCACCACCACCCCCAGTCACGCCTCTGAATTATCACATAAAATTAAACAGCTGCTTATCTGCCTGGCAGGCAGGCAGGCTGTACTTGTCATGTACACTCCATCGACAAAAAGTATTTGCTCACACTTTTTTTTCAGGGTTTAGGCCCATACTTCATGAGAAGAACTATCTTAACACATCAGCACACCAAGACTTTTTGGACAACAGCATGCTTTCAACTTTGTAGACCCAGTTTGTGGAAGAACTTTTTTATTCCAACCTAATTGTGCCCCAGTGCAAAACGCAAGGTCCATAAGTACACAGTTGGATAAGGACAGCGTGGCCTATACAGAGCCTTGACTCCTCTGTAGTAACTACAGACCTGATTAACTCTTACTGAGATAACTGAGAAAATTGTTTTAAACCAACTTAGCACTTTCTCTGGTAATTCCCTACAGATATTAGTTTTGCTCATATTTTGGTAAAGCAATCTCAGCTGTAATTGTATTTGAAATTTGTCAATAATCTGACACACAAACCGGTTACACCAACAGACACACACACACACAGAGACATTTAAGAATGCCACTCCTATTCAAAGCCTAGGGGCTTGAAGTTATACACCTGTGGCCATGGAAGTGACACCTGAATAACACCTGAATTTAATTATTTTGAGTGAGTGAATACTTTTGGCAATATAATGTATCTTCTGAGTGGACTCTAAATTTCGTTTCACATTGTCCACTATATTGAAACACTTGAACAACAATATTCATGAATTTACATTTACACTACTGTGCAAAAAGGTTCATCGCTCATTTCTGTTTTTTGCTTCCAGCGTATTTTTAATGTAGTTTTCAAGAACAGTTCTACAAGCTTCCTGAAGAACTTTCGAAGACACTCATTTTTAGCCCAGTCCCCGAACCTGACCAGAGGAATGTTCTTTGTTTTTTAAGCCACACAGTGACCTTCGTATGAATCTTTCAAGCTGAACAAAGTACTTGCCTATGAGAGTTCAGATTTTATAATAGTAGTCGGACCAAATATTGACTTTGAACCTCATTAGTGTTATACAAAACTCTTTTTGTTCTACAGGTATGTTTGCACAAGTTGCAGTAGAGTACTGTGCATTTTTCAAATAAACCAAAAAGGATAAATTCTGCTGAGCCTGAACCAGTGAATAAACAGGTGGAGAAGATTCCAGATGACCAGGTGGTGATCAGTATACTGGTGGTGCTGAATGCTGAGGGGTTGGAACTTCTTTATCTAGGCTCCTTGTTTATTTAGGTACTGTGCAGCCTGTCATAGTAAAACCTTCGTTCCCTGTTCTTTCATTTAATCTACTCAATATATCAAATATAAGACAATTTGACAGGAATATAACAGTATTTTGAAAACAGGCCATTCAAAGCAAAATATAAAGAAATGCAGGCATGAAATTTGCACAGTATTATATATCTTTTCATACCTCAAATTTTCTGCTTTGCTCCATAAATAATAAAACAAAAAACATGATTGGACATTCTGAAATGCATTATTATTATAATAATAATAATAATAATAATAATAATAATAATAATAATTATAATTATTATTATTATTATTATTATTATTATTAGCAGTAGTAGTAGTAGTAGTAGTAGCAGTATTCTTATTAATAAGATATAAATAAAGGAAAACTGGGAGGGATAGGAAAGCACCTACATGTCACCTGACTGACGAATCAGTGACGTATCATTTATTCAGGTATTAAAGCCAAGGCTGTGTTTTCACTTTGTACTTTAGATGCGAAGATCACTGCTGCTGCTGCTGCTGTGAGAAGAGTTGATACGTGCAGCTCATGCCTGTGATCATTAATATTAATCTCCGTCTCAGAAACAATGAAGAAGGGAAAGCGGGCAGTGGAGGACGATGTTCACACACCAGAGAAACGCCAGAGACAGGAGGACTTTGCCACTCCAGGGAAAAGTGGTACGCGTGCACACACATACACACACACACACAAACATACACACACACAAATTTTAGTTGAGGTGGAGACTGAATACTGTTAAAACAGTAAAGCTATGGCACCTTAGTTTAAATAGTCCTAAATTTGCATTTTTAAGTAATTTTATTAAAATGTTATAATATTATCAATACTAATTTACTATTACTATTACTGCTACTACTGCTACTACTAATAATAATGCTTTACAGAATGCCAATTGCTGTCTAGACACAGTTAAAATCATAAGTCTATGCAAAATTACCCTTTAATGCTAGTTGCCTTTTAAACTGAATTTCTTCCAGCTGGACTATTACCAGTATTACTGAAAACAGTTGGCACAGCTCAAGGCGTTTTATGCTAGACTGTTAAAAACCTATATGTTAGTGTATGGGCTTCTTAGTTTATTACACTTCAAATAAGAATGCCAAATAAATGAGTTTAGTTGCTCAAACTCACTATTAGATTCAGTTAAATATTAAGGCAACCTGGAAACCACACTTTTAAACTTTTAAATGTACGTCTGTATTTGGAATAAAAAACTATTTTTAAAAGGCGTTTGTGATATAATAGTGTCTATCACCAGCACCCTGCCCATAGGTAGTAACTGTCAACCTGGTGATGACTGTAGTGTGTTGGAGTTGTGTCTAATACACTCAGGAAGTATCAACCTATATTTCTGTTCTCCACAGATGACCCCACAGATCTGCAAAAAGGGTGAGTGTGTATGTGTGCGCTCATGTGTGTGAGTGTATTGTGCTTGTCTGTGTATCTACGATTTGCATGACCACTAACTCCCTGTAGCCCTACCCACTAATAACAAGCAACTGCACTCACCTACTTGTAGCCTCACCCACTAATTGCACACGACCTCAACCACTACCTGCTCATTCGTAAAGTGCAGGGTTTAAAAGGCTCAGTGAAATAATCAAGACATACACAAGCAGTTTTTACACCTGGAATGCTCTTGACAGGTCTCAGAGTTCATTGAGCAATGCAGCATGACTAAGGCAGCAAAGAGCTGAAAGGATTGGAGCTTCTGTGCCAGGCACGCACAAACATGCTCCTTGTTTGTGTTCGTTAATTGTGATTACAATTATTTTTCTTCCTCAGGCCCAAGGAAAGCAAGGTGTGCTTCAAACTCCTCATGCTTTAGACTCAAATGGAGAGGAACAAACAGAGATACCAAATGGCTTCTGCTCCATCGTGAACACCTGACTGTTGCTCAACACTTATGTATTTATGTTGTATCATTACCTCAAAGAAGATTCATGGTGGTTTTGTTTTTTCTGCAGGTGTTTAATGACCCCATCCATGGCCATATTGAGCTCCACCCTCTGCTGGTCTGTATCATTGACACTCCTCAGTTTCAGAGGCTGAGGCACATCAAGCAGCTGGGAGGGAATTACCTGGTGTTTCCTGGAGCCTCGCACAACCGCTTTGAGCACTCCATCGGGTGAGGATGACTAAACCAATTTGGTTTTGTTGTTCAGAGATCCGATGGAAAGGATACAAGCACAGACATGACATTAGTGGGTATAATTTTGTTGGTAGAGAACATTAGGCGAGGCATTTTAATAACTGTTTGATAAACTCAGGCTTTAAGAAACACAAGCTTCAACTTTTTTAGAGTTAGATCAGGCTCAAAATGTGAGGTTCTGGCTTTCTCAAACAGCCTATTGAGATAAGCTGCCAGCTGCCCACATGCACTGGTGAAGACTCACTGGCCTTTGACCCAATGATTGACAGTAACTGGTTCTCCATTCAGTTGACACTCCACCATAATCCCACTACAGCATCCCCACCGCCTGACTCTGAATCTGGCCTGCATGCAGCAACCTGCATCTGACAATCTGTGATTCACTTGAAGGACCCTGTGGCCAGATACCAATGACTGAGTCATGTGTTGGGGTTATTATGTAGCGGAGCCACTGGAAGGACCTGCTCAGCGACTCCTTCTGTGAGAAAAAGCAAAGGGTGATTGTGTGGTTGTTATAAAACCGATGTTTAGAGACATCTAAACTGCCCTACAAAGCTAAAGTGCAGTAACTATTCCAAAGCTGAAACTGAGAAAAATGGATTTAAAGCTTTAGTATTAGTATGGATTTTGTAGTTACTGCAATTTTGACACCATCATTTCTCTGAAACGGAAGAACTTTGAACCAGGATATTTTCTCACAAGACAAAGGAGATTATCCTTAACCCCATTTGCAGTCTAAGGTCAATTTTGAACAAATATGTAGTTACTGCACTTTGGTTATGTAGGGCAGCAAATATTGTTTTTTATGGCCAAAAGTAAGTTTGTGTTAAAAAAAAAGTTTTGCTCACAGCAGAGCATTGATCAAGTGCTTCTTCTGATGCACTTCATGCAGCACCACATTTTACTGCTGGGGGCATTTTTGCATCCACAGTGCATGGACTGAAATGGGTGCACAGGGCGAGGGGGGTTGGCGCAATTGTGCTGCGTACATGTGGGCAGAGACAAACAGCTCTTACAGGCTAAAAAGTGTGTTACTACAGGCTGAACTTTAGTACAACTGAACCATTTGTCAAGTGTGAACAGTGGGAAAAGTGTCCTCTGCATTTAACCTATTCACTTTAGTAAAGTAGTGGACAGCGGTGTGGAGACGGTATCTTACTCAAGAGTACTTCAGGGATACCATTGGTAATCCTGGGATTCGAACGCACAACTTTTGATCACAGGTGTAACTTCCTAACCACCAGGCCACCAGCTGCCCCACAGACAGCTATGAATCCCGACCTCAGCCCAGAGTGGGACATGTTTCTTTAAAAAAACACTCAGAGCTGATTTCTCAATGATGCTGCAGCATTTTCTCCGGGTCTCTCCAGTTTTTTGTAGCTCTCTGGCAGCAGCTTGCAGAGTGAGGGGACAATGACCACTGTTTGATTAATCAAATTATGGATAAAATGATCAGTTTTAAATGATGATTTCTTGGCTCCTGAGCAACTGAAAAAACTCTACTGGATATTATTCCAATATTTTGGCATTGGAACTATTACAAAATGGATGGGCTTGTATGAGAAGCATCACCTTTTTTCAATAATAAAGAATAATATATAGATTGCACTTCTGCAAGAAAATGCCTAGTTTGATTGCGGTGTTGCTATAAAACTAGTGTTTGGAGACTTTAGTTTTATGGGCACTCTCACTCTCTTCATTCAGCACGCTGTGTTTTACCGCTGAACCAATGATGGAAGCATTATGTTGCTCTTACCAAGCCATTTATTGTCACAAATGCCTGAAAATGGGTAGACCAAATTACTCTTGCCTGAATACAGGTGGGAAATGTGACAAAACTGTGTTCCTGGGCTGTTTATTTTTCATTACACAACAACAAACAGTGACAGCTGTCTTTTTTTAATAACTGCTCCAAGTCTGTTTTAATGTCTGCTCCATTGATTTGTTGTTCTGTGTTTTGTCCCTTTCCAGCTGACACAATCACACTAAAAATAAAACTTAGGTTTTATGTTTTGAATGCACTCATGTTTACCATTTTCTGGGTGGTGTGTTGTTCAGGGTCGGGCATTTAGCAGGCTGCCTTGTCCAGGCTCTTAAACAGACTGAGCCGATAGATGAAAGGGATCTCCTGTGTGTTCAGATCGCTGGGTTGTGTCATGATTTGGGTGAGGAATGAAATTAATCTCTTTCTGTTGTTTTAAAAAGCAATTCATCAAATGTTCTGTATCAGCACCCCTGTTACATTACCTCCTAGACTAAAGAAACTCAACTTATGTTTTTGCCATTCACAAAATAACCCATCAGCTGTGAATGTTTTGCAGGCCATGGTCCATTCTCGCACATGTTTGATGGCAAGTTTATCCCAAAAGTCCGGCCCGAGCTGAATTGGAAGGTAAGAACTGTATCTCACCACATGGTAAAAAAACATCACCTCTAAATAAACTGGACTGTGATTTTGATCCCAAGACAGAAAGCAAATAATTCAGTTGACATTTTCCCTAAAACATAGAAAGAAAAATATTTTTTCAGAATGTTTTTTAGAGGGGAAGGCCACATCGACGGTAAAAATAACTAAAGACACAAGATCACAAGAATTTAGGAACAAGAATCTATTTGGTCAAGGATATAAGTTCAAAGATCAGTGAGCTATGCTGTCCTTCACATGGTTCTGTGGGTTCTCTGCAGCATGAAAGTGCCTCAGTGCAGATGTTTGACCACTTGGTGAGGGAGAATCGTCTGGAGCCAGTGATGGAGGAATACGGCCTCATCCTGCCGGATGACCTCATCTTCATCAAGGAACTAATCGCAGGACCCCAGAATGCCTTGGGCGATGACGTACAGGTCCGTAAACTATCTCTTGCGGGACCTTCTCCCCCCCCGCATGTGTGTTATTAGTCTAGGTTTTGGGTTTTTCTGTGACCAAAGAGGAATACTGTCAAGAAGCTATGGGTCAAACAGAGGATGATAGGTTCCCCTTTTGAGTTTTGGTTCCTTCTAAAGTTTATTTCTCAAACTTTTGAGAGTTTTTCCTCGTCTCTGTCACCCTTAGCTCAATCACTATGGACTCAGATTTAGATTTTGTAAAACTGTTTTGTGAGAGCATCTGTTGTCAAAAGCGCTGTGTGAATTGAATTGAATTGAAGCTTATGGGCGTTCACTGACAAGTTTCTCCCCCAGTCAATTAGACGCTTTAGAACTAAACCATAAAATGTACCCTCACACAAAAACTTGACTGAACCGAACTGCTTCCTTCACATATTCTCATAATCAAGCTGAACTGTTCTGCCACTAACGAGAGCTTAAATCCAACTGCCAGTCAATATTTTGTTTATTCCATGTTGTACATTCTCTGTCCTGCTGCTGCTGTTGATACTATTTTTGTAAAATTTTGTCATTTCTACCTCAAGTGTATGTCAAATCCACACTTAACTGCTCTGCTACAAGAATACAGAACCTAATATAATAGTGCTTTCACTCACACTAGTGCTGTTCTTCTCCTGTCAGCTGTTTGGTTTTACTATGCACTGTGTGTATGGTTCCCTGCTTTGAAAAAAAACAAAAACAAGAATAACATATCTCCCTTGAAAGTCTGTGGCAGTGTCGCTAGTCTACTGTTCATGCAGTCTTGCAAGCTACTATTCAGGCTATAAGAGTCTGGTAGGTTAAGTTGCACAACCTATGCAAGGACAGCCTACCTGTGGCGAAGTTTCTGCAAAATAGAGTTATAGTTAATGGATATGGAGAAATATTTTTGACTCTTTTAAAGTCATTTGAGCTTTACAATTTAGTGGAGAACCACAACATGACTCAAAATGCCTAATTTAAATTCTTCACGGTGGTCATCTTTGTTTTTGTTTCCTTTAGTGGCAGTACAAAGGCCGAAAGATGGAGAAGTCTTTTCTTTATGAGATTGTGGCAAATAAAATAAATGGCATCGATGTGGACAAGTGGGACTATTTCACCAGGCAAGTCTCTCCCTCTGTGTAAATGTGTGTATGATGTTTTGTTGTCACATGTAACGTTTTTAAAAAATTCGAAAGAAAAAATTATACTTTAAACTAAGTCCTAGTAATCAGTGTGATGATGTCATTGTCTTCAGTTTTTGGTTTATGGTTTCGGATTTTAGATTACATTGTGTTGTGGCTTTATTTTTGGAAAACCCCAAAGACCTAAAATAAGTGGTGTTGATGTAATAGCCTATATACGAGGTTCAAAAGGTTTCTGTACTTTAATGTTTTTGCTGGAAACAGTAAAGGCTGGAAGAGTAGTAGGTAGAGAGGGGTCTTACACCTTTTTGGACCTTTCAAAGAAGCTTTAAGGGGAAGAAGATTTTTATGTCAAGTGACAACACAGCACAACACAACACAGCACAAAATTATGTCAACACAACACAGCACAAAATTCTTCCTCTGCATTTAACCCAGTCACCAAGTAAAGCAGCAGGCAGCCGGGAACGCTGTGTCTAGGGAGCAGCGTGTGGGGATTTTGCTCAACTCATGACTTCCTGATTTCAGGGTGAACGCCCTAACCACTAGGCCACCAGCTTCCAAATTTACGGAGTGTCCTGTATATTTATGTACTGAACCCGCAGTGTTTTCAGCTCCTCACCACGTCTTCCTTACATACCTTACATGGTATATAAGGTATGTAAGGAAGATACACTTGCAGGAATGTATCTAAACAATTTTACTCTTAACGGGAAACAAAACAGAAGAAGTGTTGGGTAGTTGATCACAGCACTGACTCTCAGTTAAAGAGTTCAGAAAAACAAAACCACATACATAATTCTGTGGGTCTAGGAGACAACGTTCTTCAACCAGTGAGGATGATGTGAATGTCAGACATTTAGTGAGCAGAATTGCACTGCCATATAACAGGTCCTCCAATTGAGGGTAACATGAGCCAAGCATAAGTAGAACCTCAAGGTTGAAAGAGAGAGAAAAACATAAAACACACTCACATTGACCAGGGAGACACAAAAAGAAACACAATAATCGCTGCCCTGCACTAGGCTTAAAAAGGGAGAGGGAACCATGAAACTAATTGAGGTCAAAGGAGATACCAAAAGCGCAAGGAAGGACAGGGGCAGCCCAGGTTTAGAATTTCAGAGATTGGGAAAGTAGGGAGCCAGTGATGTGGCCATGATAGAACCTTTCCCAGGACCATCAACCCAAGGGGGGCAAGGGTGCTCCTACAACCAAGCAAAGCCAGGGTTGTACTGGAGGAACTAGCAAGTGTCTGAAGTGACTGGAAGGGCAGACACATAGAGCGGGCCAATTCAGCTAAGCCCAGTGGAACAGCAACAGAAACAGCAAACTCCGTGATTGATCTATGCATGTGCCCCGTCCCAGACCTACTCAGTGTTAGATTTGGGTAGATAAACTGTGGCCATACTGACAGTGACCCCCAGATTGGTGTGAAAAGCCCTCCATACCCAGGAACTCATACTGGAACAGGGCTTTGGCTTCACTGATCCACCACCACCAGAATTACTTTGTAGCCTCCAGACACTGGCAGATCCGTGCTGAGGTCCACAGCTATGTGTGACTACGGTCTGGTTGGTATGGAAGAATGGGTTCAGTCACTGTGGCCTAACATTGGGACAAGTAAGTAATGTAAAGTACAAGCAACACTGACACTTTTGGCTACAATAGTGTGGGTGTGGACAGGATCTCAGTTGTTTCTGTTCTGCCTGTTGTAAACCTGCACATCTGTTCCTGTAAGCTGTGAGGTGGGACTTCCATGGATCAGACTAGTTTGTCTGGCACTTTCCACGGATACTCAGTTGGATTGATTTCTGGGGAAACTGCCAGATGGCTTGATTTTACTCAAACTGTTCCTGAGCAGTGTTTACAATGAGATATTGTACTTCACTCATTTTATATGGACCATCTGTCTAAACGTAAAGAAACATAAAGAATTCTGCATAGAAATATTTTGCATGGACATTTTAGTGTCACTATTTTCAGGCATACCTGGTGCTTGCTAACTCTGTTCACTTGCTGTCTTCATTATTCTTATGAACAGAGACTCCCATCACCTGGGCATCCGAAACGTCTTTGACTACCACCGTTTCCTCAAGTTTGCACGAGTGTGTGAGGTGAAGGGGAAGAAGCACATCTGTTACAGAGACAAGGTGTGTGCCCTGCAGTCATGACTGGTCATAAACAACAGTAACAACTATCAATGGCTATTAGACTAATGCCTTACGTTTAAGAACACTTTTACAACAATAGCAATGAAACTGCTATCTAGGTAACCAGCTGGATATTCTCTGGAAGCTTCCTCAGCAGCTGTACAGTACAAGGGTTAATAGTTCATGGTAGCTATTTTGTGTTGTTTATTTGTTACCCTTACTCCAAAAATTAAATATGAACATAAGACCTTTTTTGAAATGCTTGAAATCATATGCACATTCATAGATGTCCAAAACTACTAATGTCTAATTCATATATATCTACTAATGTATTGGATATCAAAATATAAAGTTTCACTTTTCATTTAGCAATATTCTCTCGTTCCCTTATGGTTTAAAACAGGAAGTGGGTAATGTGTACGACCTATTTTACATTCGGAACTCCCTGCATCGCATGGCCTACCAGCACAAAGTGAGCAACATTGTCGAGTATATGTGAGTATAACCTTCCAGCTAAGCTCCTCACACCCATGACATTTTAACAGTGTCGCTGAATATGTTTAATCTGTATGTTTGTATCTTATTTTATAAACCCAAACTATAGTTCAGTTACAGTATTTTTGGTACGAATGACTTTTAGTAGCACTCAAGATCTTAATGCATTTCTTTGATTTCTGCGTGTGTGTGTGTGTGTGCTAGGATAACAGAAGCCTTGGTGAAGGCTGATCCCTACATCCAGATCCAAGGATCAGCAGGAAAGATGTATAAAATCTCAGAAACCGTAGAAGATATGGAGGCGTACACCAAACTCACCGGTAAGTCATTGTAATATTACCAACAGTGGTGACTGCTGATAACTGGGCATGTAGGTTGATGAAGACGCCAGCAGACCCAGGGCTCAACCCTGAGAGGGAATGAATGAATGAATGAATGAATAAATACAGGAAATATAACCAAAATAAATAAATAAATACATAAATGGATAAATCAAAGAGAAGGAAGAGAATAAGAACCCGGAAAGGACAAGATAAAACAACAACATGCTAACAGAGAGGGGAGAAAACAGAAAGAGAGCTAACGGAAAACACAAGGAATAGAAGTAAAAGTAAAGAAAATAATGAAGTTGTTCCTCCCAACTGTAGCTGTTAGCTTACTGCCTCCTACCTGACGCCTTTTTGGGGCTAATTTTTTTTCTTTTCTCTTCTATCTCTTGTAGTTTTTCTAAAGAGTATGTTTATGTTTGAGTTACTCCTTGTATAGTTGCCATCTGATAGTAATTCATTAATTTGATTATTAGAAGGTGTTTGATTAGTCTTTCATTGACAAATTGTACAGTCTAGTCAAAGAACATGTTAAGTCTTAAACATTGCAACATATTCTTGCATTTGATTGCAGTTTTACGTTGACCCCTGCTCCTCCACAGATCACATCTTTGAGCAGATCCTTTACTCCTCCATGCCTGAGCTGTCCGAAGCTAAGGCCATTCTTCAGAACATTGTCTGCAGGCGACTGTACAAATGTGTGGGTCAGACCACTCCTAAGAAACCCCTTGATGTTTCGCAGGTAAGAGGCCAAAAGAAACACCCAAAAAATGATTAACTGTAATAAAAATACAAAACGTTTAATTTAAAAATGCAAAACTACCTAACTGTGATGTTTATTACAACAAGAGCAAAGTCAAATGGAAAAAACTGTTGGTACCTTATGTTAGGAGGAGGATTTGGGGAATTCTGTTCAAAAGTACCAAATACAGTTGGCCTTGGAGGTCAAACTAAGATTTATGCAGCCTGTTGTCGTGCATAAAGGTCAGTCACAGGGCTTTACAGGAATATAATAAAATAAAATAAAAATAGTAGTAATATAAAAGAATAAAATAAACAAAATAATACATAGAAAATTAATAAAAATAGTGCAAAACTGCAATAGTGCAGATAGTTAAGGTCTGAGGACGTCCTGGTATGTACCCTGTACTTGTGTCCATAAGCTGTACGATGTTGAAGAGGAACCTCAGAAAAGCTGGAGTGGAAAAAATCTTGTTTGAAGATTCCATGAAATTCCATCAGTGTCATGTAGGGGGCAAAGCTTTCACAGTCAGTCAGTGGACTTATGAAATATATCTTTTTAAAATACAGGTTCATCTGTGCATCAGGTCAGGGGCAAAAGTCACTGAGGGTTTCTCATTTGCCATTTTTTTAAAATAAATTGATGTAGTTACTCTCCAATCACATGCAAACACACGCCAATGACGTTTGTCTTCTACATATCATTTCATTTGTGGACTTTATCTGTGGATCCAAAACATCAGCTCCAGTGTTGATTGGCAGCTGTGTAGAGGCACATTTGACTTGCAAATTAGGGCCAGGTGCAGCAAGCTAAAAAATAAATAGAATCGTAGACTCTGATAAAAAACAGACTCGGATGAAATAATTTGAATTTTTTTTTTACTACAATCTGAGGTATCAGTGTCTGTAAGTCTACCACTCTGTTTCTTAATCCTGTCTTGCAGGAACTGTTGCTGGAACTTTCCAAGGAGGTGGCTCAGGCCAAACCAGCTACCGATGATGAGGATCTAAACCCTGATGACTTTATAGTTGATGTAAGGAAAAATCTTAATCACTTTTCTCGTCCTGGAAGCATTTTAATCTCTGTTACAGCACTGGCTAATTTGGGATGCCTTTTTATATGACAGGTGGTTCAGTTGGACTATGGGAGGAAGAAAAGTGATCCCATCAATAAAGTCTTATTCTATAGCAAGAAGGATCCCACCAAACCCATTAAGATCCTCAAGCATCAGGTACACACTGCCCACTAGTCACTTGTGTCTCTGTCCAGCCACCATTTCTGCTTCTGCTGCTGTTAAATAACCCAGAGAGCTCAACATATATTCATAGCTGCTTTACTCAGACTTCAGTAAAATGAGCTGACTGTGTTCATTCGCAGGTGTTTTTGTAGAAGGGTAACCATATGCATGGACTGGAGTGAGGTGTCTGTCCAAGGCGTAGAATTGGGACACGTCCCTACCAATATTGAGTAACTGCTGAACTGTCCCTATCAATAATTTTAAACTAATTTCAAATTAAACTACTGTGTTTGGAACACAAGTGGTTCAAAGATCTATTTCTCTAGTGCCACCTTGCTAATCCAGAATCGTAATAGGATTGTAGGAAAGTGCAGCAAATGGCAATCATGTAGGAGAACAAACACCTGCTTTAGACGGGTTTTGTTTGATGAAATCAGATTTTGGTAATATGCTCTGAGTCCTAAGGCTTAACCTTTGCATTCCTGGTCAGGTTAATTATGAATGGACTGTCCAAATATATGCCTGTGAGAGAATCTATACACTACTGTCCAATCACAATGCAGCACTGTCAGTAAAATTAGCTTCAGATTTTCCGATCAAGCTGTCTGAGGCACATTACCCCTTACTTACATATATGTCAAATTCAGATTCACAGAGAATGTTATTGTCATCTCAGCTATATATGCGTGTACAGTGAGACGATGATCCTCCAGATTTTGCAGAATACAAAAGAACACACAGAGTACTATAAACAAACAATAGATTTGAACTTTAAATTAGGAGTGTGCAGTTTGGTACAAGGTGATTTTTTTAACACCTATAAAATTGCATCCACAACAAGATTGAACACAACAATACAATGTAATTGTGTACTTTGAATGTGCAAATGATCAGCAGTGGTTTAAAATTAAATAAATGTACCCTCATTCTATGTTCTGCAGTTAGAAGGTGTGTGGACTAGAGTGAGGAAGGGTGTTAAACCTGTCCTGTTCCTGCAGGTCTCCAAAATGTTGCCAGAGACATTTGCGGAGCAGCTAATAAGGGTTTACTACAAGAAGACGGACAAGAGGAGTTTGGAAGCTGCGAATAAATACTTTGTGAAGTGGTGCTTGATCAGAGACTTCACCAAACCCCTGGTACCACTCACTCTCTACACAATATGTGTGTGTCTGTCTCTGTGTGTGTATTAATCTTTTTTGTGTTTCCAGGATGGCGATGTCACAGCACCAGACCTTGCTACTGCATTTAAAAACCATGATCCCGCTGAAGAAGACAGAAGCCAATCACAGGGAGATCATGAGAAAATACGAAAAAAGCTGGAATTTCAAAAGAGCTAAATGCACACCTATAAACAACATCCTCTATTAACTGTTTCAAAGAAGGGCCCATGCTGTTTGTATCATTTTTTAAAAGAAGAATTCACATACAGTACTGCGTTTTGAGCCACCCCTCATTTCTTCATATTTTACAGACTTTCTTGTATTTAAATGTAGTCTTGAGGAACAGTTCTCCTGACTTTCTGAAGGACTTTCAAAGACTCTCATGTTCTGTCCAGTCCCTGAATGTGACCAGACCAGATGCATGTTTATGTTTAAGACACACAGTGGCCCATGTATGAATCATACAAGCATAACAAAGCACATCCATCTTAAAGCCTCAGCCAGTGAAGAAACAGGAGCAGATGATTCCAGATGATCAGGCGGTGATCAGTATACTGGTGGTTGGAACACCTTTATCGAGGCACCTTGTATCTTTAGGCACTTTACAGTCTGTTGCAGAGAAACATTTGTTCCCATTTCTTTAATTGAATCTACTCAATATGCCAAATATGGTACAGCTGCTGGCCTGGTGGTTAGGGAGATGCCCCTGTGATCAGATGGTTGTGGGTTTGAATCACCGGACAGCCAGTGGCACCGGACAGCCTGAAGGTGGGATTCGAACCCATGACCTCTTGGTCCAGAGGCAAGTATCCTACCCACTAGGCCACCACCATCCATGTGTGGAATTATAAGGGGTTACTTTACATTCTGCTTTAAAGACAAGACAGTTGTGCTGGGCAGAAAATAGTATTTTTTTACCAAGATGAGTCAAGGCAAAATATAAAGAAAAGAAAGGGTGGGGGGTGGCTTTTGAGCAGTACTGCAGATGACAGAAAAGCTGGAAATTTATGGTCATGTTGTATTCCTTTTAATTTCTTTCTTGGTTCTTTTAGATTAGGCTGTGTTTTTGACATTTTATTGCATTTAAATGAGCTTTTATTATTTTGTCCAGCATGACATTTCTTACTGTGTTGGAAAATAATACATTTTATGGGATTATTTCTTTATGTTTGAGTTATTATTGTAGTATTTGGACTACTGTGGATAGCTTTAAGCAATAAGAACACCAAATTAACTGTCTGATTTTTTGTATTGTGTGTAAGGAGTTTTACACTTGGTGTTAAAGTGGGTCCTGGGTGACCATGGACAGATATACATCACCATTTACACCTGTATCCATCAGGGGTCTCCAAGATGTCCCCCTTGTGTCCCCTTTTGCTGCTGCCGACTACAATACTTCCTGCAACAATTACACTGTGTTACAGTTTGTCTACAGTTTAATATAACAAAACGTTAAACTAGCAGCTTGCCTTCATTATTGTAAACAGCACGTCTCCTTCACCAGAATAACATGAGGGATGCTCATCCAAATCATTTCAAAATAGGACAGCTATGAGTCCTGTTCCTTCCCGACCTGCTGTTGTTGACATTGCTGTTCCTCACCGTCTCATGACATATTCTTCTGTGATGTTCTTGTCAGGGACACATTAGTATTTTCTCTACCTAAGATTTGTGTTCCCACCCATCCCAGATTGCCTTAACAAGTGGTCTGAGCGATCTGATTATGGTGCGTCCTGGTGGTATTTGTCAATCATCCAGGATGCATTTTAACACCAAGGGTAAACAGGGTGTTCAGCTGGTAAAATCTGAACCAGGTTCAAGCTTTCACAATAAACTGCAGTTACAAAACTACCGCAGTTTCTGTCAAATTTCAGCAACACAGTACACCCAAATAACAACTGGAAAGCCAGCCAGGTGGACCGAGTGTGAGAGAAGACCCAAGCCAGTATATCAGCTGACTGAATCCTATACCTCCTTTTGTCATTTTCCTGGAACAGGATGCAAAAAGACTGTGGCACTAAATCTGCTGCTCTGAATGCATTAGTCCTAAATTGTCGTTCCAAAGCCACTGGTCTGATACCACCACTCTGAATCCGCTGCTTTAAAATTGCCAGAGCTGTTTTGATAAAGGCATCTTCCAAATGATTTAAATGTTTACAAAAACTGCACTGAAACCACTGATCTGAACCCATCACTCCCACGTTGTCATTCCAAAATGATCCCCTGAAACCTCTGCTCTGCAACTGTCACTCTGAAAATGTTTTCAAGGAAATCGCACTGAAATGGCTGCCATGAATCTGATGCTCTGAATTTGTTACTCTGAAGCAAGTGCTGTGAATCTGCTGCACTTAAACTGCCACTCTGAAACAGTCACTCCAAAACCACCGTTCTAAAACTGCCCTAAAGGTTTGGATAATGCCAAATGATGTACATGTTTAAAAAGAAAAAAACACACTGAAACTGCCTCCCTGAATTAAACGCTTTGTTTATAACATCGCTCTTAAACCACCACTCTGAATCCACTGCTCTGCAACAGTATAACATTCAACATGAAGTAACAAGCTCCCCAGTTTTAGTGTGAAACCCTACAGAACATGCAAAAATAATTTGTGTCAAGAGGTAGAACTGTTAAGAAGTAGAACTTCTCCCTTGCTGAACACTAACTAATACCCTGGATAACGGGCAGAGTGAATACATACACAAAGTACAGTACATAAACACAGCACAATGTATCTGCTTTTCTTGCTCCATGTGTTTTATTTATTTACTGAGTGTTTAGATACAGCACATAATGCATTTAGCAGGTACAAAGCCACTGCGTCTGAGGAGGAACTGACCATCAGCGAGTATCAGTACTGTCCACTCTGTCCTCACTGCTGCAAGCTCTCCACACACTTCGGTTGCTTCTCAAACCGATGATTTTTTTTACTCTGCCTTTTTATTGTCTTTTTCACTCTTTATTTTTGAAAAACAAGGCGGCATTAGGAAGGAGGATACATACAATATTAACATATCCCAGAAAAAAGAAGGTTGGAGGGTGAAGTGAGAGGAAAGTGCTGCTTACTTTGGGGCTGCATCAGCAAAATCACACCAAAAGCACATGCGACGACCCGCCGGTTCCACAAAACACATTCCTTTCTTATGAAAATAGATATTTAATTCTTTGAATGTTACCTACATATGCTTTTTTAGACTGATTCTATGATGGTTTAAATATTTATCATGCATCTGATGCCAGCGGGTCGTCACTGTGGCTTTTGGTTAAGAATTTCTTATAGTTATAAACGAAAAATAAAATTTTGTCTGGCCTGCAAATAAAAATCTGAACTAATGTTTAACAGGTAAAGAACCCAATCTTGAAGTCTGACATATGTGTTTATTTATTGGACTTCTTAGGTGAAATAGTAATAATAACATACATTTTGAAGAAACACAAATGTATGTATTCAACCTGAAGTGTCATATTTATCTGAACAACAACTAAAGAAAACGTAAAAAAGAAACCATAAAGCATTAGCAATGAGCTAGAAAACGTCCACTGTGGTCCATGCTTACTTCAACTGTTTATTGTTTGAAGCTTTTTCCCCCTATTTTTATCCAAAAGTGTCAATATTCATAACCCGCTATAAACCCCGGTCCTAGAGCACCCACTACAGTAAGAGCTTGTCCTTCACTCCACTCTCCAACTGCATAAACGACATTGCTCCATACGCACTTCATTTAGCACTGGATCATTCGACATTTTTTAAAATAAATGTACATATCAGTGGCCACTAGGGGTAGGGGTTGCCATGGAGACAGTCGGATACTATCGCGATATTTGTTCCACGATACGATATTATTGCGATTCAGGAGTACAAGAGTCTCTGCAGAGTCTGGGCTTCTCTGACCTGGACACAGTTAATTTCCACAAGAGAAGAATGAGATCTTGCACCAACTTGTGGACTCCAGGAGCAGTGCTATCAGAGTAGACCTCTGTATCAAAATTATAAAATGATAAAATAACATGAAATAAATATCAGTACTTTGTGCCACTGTATTGATATAATATCGTGCCGCAATACCACAATGTATCAATATTTCTCCCATCTCTAGTAGCCAGGGTGTGTTTTTTGTCTTATTTTTTAGAAAACAAAGTTCCCACCTGATCATTTCCTAGTCTTCTAAAAGCCATATCAAACATATGAAAAATAGGAAAATAAAAAAATGCTCTAATGGCATTGGATCACTAATAGCATGAGTGCACGTATAAAAAAATGATATGAAATCATGTGAAATGCTGCGAGGAGAAAAAATGTAAGCAAAAAATGCTAAATGACAATCTTCTGGTTTATTTACATTCAGAATGTGATCTCTGATGAGTGATTTTTCCCTCACTGATTCTTCCCATGTTTTTCTTGAAGTCTCTCTGACTTCATTGAGAGCGTCACACACATTCCTCCACAAAACATTAAGCAAAAGACCAAACAAAAAAGTGACAGACACCACAACGAACCTGCTAAATCATTCCACTCTGGCTCACCTTAGACCTGGCAGGTTGGAAGGAATTCAATGAAAAAAATCAAAAAACAATTTAACTTTAGTTTCAATTTTTGTTTTTTTCACCTCCTGGTTCTGAATCACACCTTAATTTCAATTAATTTATACGACACTAAGAATAATTTTTTGCTTACAATCGGTATTATGTTAATGTGTTACTTGTGCAAAATTTAGTTTTCTCTCTTAGACATGAGCGATTTTTTGGAATCCAAATCAACTTCAGAAATAAAAAATCTGCATTTTTTGGCTGTCTATTGTCTTAAAGTGGACTTCCAATTTCCAATTATCGTTGCTGTAGGGTCACAACTTTGAATCTGCATAAATGTAATCCTTTTTAAATTTAAGGCAAGAAGATTTGTCAAATGACATTTTAGTTTCATTTCTTTTGGTCGATTTGTCATTAAATTTGGACACGCTTTACAAATTAAAATGGTCAAATTTTTCAATTCATTAAACAAAAAGAAATCAAACAGACAAAACCAAGATACAAGGCTTTGTTTCTATAGCTATGATCATAATACAAAAGTGCTGTAATTTTTAACCTATGATATTCATTTGTACGAAATAAAGAAAAGGATATCTCTAAGCTTTTTAAAGGAAAAGTATCATCCTAGTTTGTCGAAAACTCATACACTGCAAACAACCAAAGAATAAACATTGTTAAACCAAAAAAGCTGCATAAAAATTTAGCTCAGAATGTGATCAGAATGTAATACAGATATTTTTTCACTTAATTAAATTCATTTTTAACTGAATTAGAAATTCAGCTAACTCAGCCCAAATTGTTTTAGAAAATGTTATTTGAGATTTATGAAATTTAAAGCTAAAATAGTATTTTGCTCTTAGAGTGTAACTAAAAAAAACTAATGGCAGCACTGTTGTGAATTTTGTCTTGGCTGCGTGAACTGAACTAAATTTTACATTTTTTCCATGAGGACCTGCCAGGTATTAGGAGGGCTGGTGTTCTGTACCTCACAGTTGTTCAGTTACTGTACACAGCTGATTATGATGGTTGTTTTTAGCACAGTATGTTGCAGTGTCGCTATGGACATGTCTGATTGACAGATGTGAAAAAGACACTTGTTACAAGGAAAAGGTTAAAAAGGAGGAGCAGGAGTTGTAAGAAAGTTCTGTAAGGCATCTCGTCAGATTTCAGCACTGGGGGGTTAAAAACAGGCACGACCTCGCGTTCGTTTTCTCCACGGCCTCTCATGCGATTAGTATTACGAAATATTAGAAAATGCTCAGCTTTTTGAGTAAAAACACGAAAAATGCACAAAATGAGGCTCCGCTGCAGCTGTTAGATGGTTTTGCCTTATAGCGAGACGCAACAAACACGCTACTTTGAATACATAACACCCTTGGATGACAATACAGCGGTAATGATACACATATTTATGATTCCTGAATCTCTCTTAATGCTTCGAAAGGAGACACGTCCATAATGAAGAATCTTACACACTGGACACACAGTTATACACTGTACATGTATGCATATGAGATTAATATAGCGTCGCTATAGCACAACACAGTGCCACAGGACCTCTGATTTGACACACTTGATAACCGAAGAGGTGAAAGTAAAATTTTAAATTTCATTTAACATTTACAATGGAACTTTAAAATGTAAACCAATTTTTTTTTAATTCATATGTAATTATTTTAATTAAAATGAAATTGTAAAATTTTCATTAAATGCATTCAAAAATTTAAATGTTTAAAAAAACACAGTGTCCTATGCAGATATCAATGTAAACCAGGCACTCAGACAGACACCTAAATAATAATAATAATAATAATAATAATAATAATAATAATAATAATAATAATAATAATAAGTAACAAAAATAGATGCATTTATAAAAATATGAAAAATCTCAATGAAATGATACAAAATAACAAAGTATAGCAGGCTAAATTGATATTTGTGTATACAGATGTGAATATGAGTAATATAAACATTGCAAGAATGAAAAAGTAAATTTTAAAATGAAGAATCAACCCTCCCACCACCATACTTCCCTTTAGCTTTATGGCTCATCAGTTTCTTCTTGTATCTATTTTCCCTGTTTCACTCTCTTAGGGAAGGAAGGAAGAGGGGAAAGAGGAGGAGTACAGGATACATCCTTCCCTCAGCTGTGAACCTGCAGGAGGTGGAAGCCTCTGTAAACACATCCCAGGAGGTTTTGGGATAAGGAATGTGTCTAGAATGTTCTCGTCAAAACTCTGGTCCATTTAAAGGCCTGGGCAAATGGGGCTTTATCTTGACCACAGTGTGGTAATGATTTTATATGCATTTTTAAAAATAAGTTTTTTTAAAGCTTTTCTTTTTATTTTATTTCTGCTGCCTGGAAATAATCTGCACATCATTGACCTTTTTTAGTGTTGGTCACTAACCATTGTATACAACATATTTGAAGTCTCTACACTGTAATTAAACCAACACATTTTTACCTTTAAAGGAGATTAAACATGACTGGCTTCCAGGTTTTTAATGTAATCAAATTTATGAATGCAGATCAGATACTAGTAGTTCAATACTATTATTTTCTAAATAAAACATAAATCATTTCATTTTGATATTAAATTTAATGTTCAAAAGTTATTAAATGACCATTGTGCTAGAATTATATGGTCCTGTTGGGTTTTTTCAAATAATTCTTAGCAAAACCGAAGTCTGTCCAGGCCTTTAGATAAATATGTATGAATTTGGGTTTGTGTGTTTGCTTCAAACGTTGAACGTCAAGCATCATACATTGTCGGCAGTGGTAGGAAATTTGGAGATGATGTCCTGTCGTGTCTTGTGTTAGGAGCTGCAGTCCCAGGATACTCTCTTTCTATCGGGCAGTGTCCAAGTTGATTTGGACAACGGAATGTCAGGATGTTGGGGGTCACTGGGGGATGCTGGGGTCACTGGGGGATGTTGGGGGTCATTGGGGGATGTTGGGGGACATTAGGGGATGTTTGGGAAGGTTGAGGGATGTTGGGGGGATTTTGGGTGTCATTGGGGAAGGTGAAGGATATTGAGGGATATTGGGGGCCCTTGGGGGATGTGTCCATTGGCATCATTTCCCCCCTAGGATACCGGTAACGGAGGTGGGAAAGCTCATGCTGGGCGGGGGCATGTTGGAGTTGTTGGGAGACACAGCACCGGAGCTGTCATGGTCACCTTGGCCATGGTGGTCCCTCCGGCCACTGTACTGACCGATAAATGAGCCGTCTTCATTAAACTGGATGTCCACGCTGTCCCCATACTCCGCCAGGCTGTCGTCGCTCCCGTGTTTGCTCTCTATGCCCAGTGATGGTTGACTGATGGAGCGCTTCTCGTCGTTATCACTGCTGAGGAGATAGAAGAGCATCACTTTCAGATGTGAAGCCATTACAAGCTCAAAAGTCCTCCAGAAGGACATTTTTGAGGTTTGGCCCTTTGGTTTAACTGTATTCTGTATTTGTCATATACATAGTTGCACAAGTACAATATGTGGTGAAATTAGCCCCTAAGTTGACCTGTAAGACTGTGCTATGTAGGAGAATTTTTTACATTAATTGCTTGTTTCCTACATATATTGCTTGTTTCTAGAACTTTCTGATTATATAAGTAACATAAAGTGCATTAGGTCAAGCTTGCATGAGATGATTTTATCTATCTTCCGATTGAGGAACTAGGACATGCTTCATAGGGTATGCTTCCAATGTTATTATATTACATTGGTGTTTTGAGGAATTTCTTTTACAGCAATAAAGTTATCAAATAAATTTAATTAAAAGAACGAGGCTAATTTACATGTTTGGCTGATAATCCAGAGTGACTAGCCCTTTAATCAGGGACTCATATAGAACACTGCAAAAGTCTAGGTCAAAATATCTATGGCATAAGCAAAGATAGCATGAGATATTTATTTTTGCCATTTATTCATCAACTAGCAAGATATTTTTAATAATCTGTAAATGATTTAATAGTGCTGGTAAAATCTGAATACTCATAAAAACTTATACCTTTGAGGATTTTGGCTAAAAAATGTACAAAATATGTGTTTTTCAGGTTGTTCTGGCTACCACACATCTTCTTCCAGAATCACACTGGCTGTGTCCGAAACCGCGCACTACCGTCAGTGCACTGTGGTTAAGTGCATAGTGCGCACTGCCTTCTGTAGTGCGCACTGCTGTGGGTCAGTGCTGTCCTAAACGGAACACTAACGTTTTGCACTT
>JBBJLR010105234.1:0-24114 GCA_037577145.1 Brachypetersius gabonensis | reverse complement strand
CTACAGAGGGGAACCAGACAGGGCTGTCCACTTTCCCCCTCACTCTTTGTCATCTTCATCGAACCACTAGCGGCAGCACTCCGTCAAAATGGGGATATTATAGGAATTCAAACTGAAAATATAGATCACAAGATAAGCTTATATGCTGATGATGTGTTACTTTTCCTCAGCAACTCACAAACCTCTCTTACTAAATCAGTCCCACTTACAGACAAGTTCTCTTCCATATCAGAGAACTCCATTAACTGGAGTAAATCAACAGTTCTGCCTTTGAATTGCAATTTTCAGAACACCTCGTCTACTCCCCTGCAGTCAGGGAACATTAAATATCTAGGCATACATTTTTCCACCCGGCTCTCAGAGTTGGTACAATTGAATCATATTCCTTTACTTAAAACAACTGTGGATGATCTCACAAAACTTTATCTATATCACTCATGGGAAGAGTCGCCACCATCAAAATGATGATTCTATAAGAATAAGTCTTAAAGTTCTACAGAAATCTAAACATAGTGGTGGTCTACAATTACCAAATTTTTATCATTACTTTTTATCCAATAGACTGCTCTACGTTTCCAAATGGAACAAACCAAACTTGCTAGACAGCCCATGGTTGGACCTAGAACAAGCACTTTGTGGAGAAATAAAATTGCTAATCTACCTTTCATTAGCTCTATTAGGCATCATAACTGCTTTAAAAGTCTTAACATAAACACCTCTCTGGAAGCCTGGTGGGAGTTTCTAAAAATCTGCACTTATTCCATGTAAAATAACACCCATTTGGAACAATCCAGATACCTGCCAGAAGAAAAAAATGCTAAAATTCAGATTGTGGGTATGAAAAAGGGATAAAAACATTAGAACATGTTTTTCAAGATGGAAGATTTATTTCCTTTCAAGAACTCGTGTCAAAATATGGAATTAGCAACAGTACATTTCTGGAATATCAGCAACTGAAATCCATCATACAGGAAAGATTTAATCCCAATCAACTGTATTTAGAAATGCCCACTAGGGTAACAGAATTTAGCAACTTAGGCATTCCAAAATTGATTCCAAAGATAAATAAATTTTTAACTGTGGATGATTCACTGTCTCTTCCAATCGCAAAGTGGGAACAAGACCTTTCCATCAATCCAGACCTAAATGTCTGGACACAAATACGCTTAGACACCTTCAGAATGACCAAAAATCCTAATTTACAACTTATACAATACAAGATTCTCCATAGAACACATTATACTGGACAAAGAATGTTACAAATGGGCCTCACACAGTCTAACATCTGCACCTACTGTATGGACAATTGTGTCGATAGCTATTTGCATGCTATATGGTCTTGTACGCCTGTTCAGACGTTCTGGCGAAGGCTATGTGAAGCTTATCCACATGGTTTAATCATCGTATCCCACTCTTATATACGGGCGATTAGCTGTGGTCTCACAGCCCTATGTGCTAGAGGGGGGCGAGGGCGGTCTGGGGACTGGGGCTGTCTGACGGCTTTCTGGGGTCTGGAGGGCTGAGGCGGTGGTTTCAGGTAGGAAGTACATCTCCCCTGGTTGGTGAGGTTGGCGGCTGAGGTGGGTCTGCATTGCGGACTGGGGTGGTAGGCTTTCTGGGGCTGGTGCTGGAGGGCGCCTCCTCTATGTGGACCCGGTGCTGGGCCTGTGGCCCCGGTGCTCAAGGTTGCCTGATTCCCGGTTCGCTCCTTTGTTGCGGTCCCGCGTCAGGGGTGTCTGGGTCTCGCGTTGGGGGCTCTTGGTGCCTGTGGCCTCTTTGGGGGGTGCACGTCAGTGTGGTGGGCCTGTTGCGCCGCCTGCCTCCAGCTGTCTCTGGCTCAGACCAAACTGTTCTCTCTTGGGTCTGTCTATTGTCGGCCAAATGGAGGACTGTGAGGTTGGCTACCCTCTGGGGTGGGGGCGGTGGGTGCCGGCCTCAGGCATGCCGGGTCTCCGGGCTGCTGTCGTAACGGTTCCTGGTTACGCCGTCCCTCGCCTGGGATGAGATGTGGGGAACGGGGGTGCCTAATGAGCCAGCTACTGCTGGCTCTCTTCTTCACGGGTAGTTTTTTCACAGTCGAACTCGGGGGATCTCGGCCACAGGCTGTGAGCAGCTCACCTGTAGTCTCTTCCCTTCTCCGGCTGGAGAAGATGTGAGGATGCACGCACGTGCACACACACACACACACACACACTCACACAGGTACGCGCATTTACACACAGGGACACACAATAATAGAGTTAATTGGGGTTTTTGGGGTTTCTGTACTTTTTTTTTCCCTGCTGTTTTCTGGCGTTTGTTTGTAGCTGTAGAAGTTGGCAATACGTTGTATTTTTTTTAATTTTTATTGTACTCTATCGCTTGTTGGTTTGTACAATATATATATAGAGAGAGAGAGAGAGAGAGAGAGAGAGAGAGAGAGAGAGAGAGAGAGAGAGAGAGAGAAAGAGAGAGAAGAGGAGCCTATAGACAGTCTACACTGCTCCTCTTGAAAAAGCAAAAAGTGTTTAGCAAAACAAGCATTCAGACTACCATTCTGATTTCTAAAAGTGCTGGACATGACACACAAATGTAAATGCTGTAAATGTAAATGAAAAGGATTTGTGGTTCATGCAGTGGAAAGGCACATAAAAAGTAAAATGTAGGTCAAAGAGCAAGAATGACAAGGGATGAGGAAGGAGAGCTCACTGGAAAGCACAACAAGAAAACTGAGGAAATCCAAGCTCTAGCTACTGATGAACAAGTTATACAAATACGTGCAATAAATCACTGGCAGGCCAAATTAATTTTGAGGGAGTCCAGAGTGTCAGCTCTTATTGGCCAGTAAAGTAACTGATAAATAATCAGTCTTGCAGGTTCAGCTTAATGGCAAACCATTTCACATGATGGTTGACCCTGGTGCTTGTTCCACATGTCTGAATTTAAACTGTGCTAAACATCTCCCCAGCAGCAAATGCCCTATGAGATAGGGTGACCAGATTTCCTCTTTTACCCGGACTTCGACTTTTAACCAGACATAGAGACATTTAAAACGCTGGCCGGATGCCATTTCCAGGTCGCAAAAAGAGGAAATGTTCGGGGAAAGAGGACATGCTCAGGCTCAAATCTGGTCATCCAACATGAGCTATACATGAGAAGGAATGTGGGGGTTGGCCAGCTTTTATAACTTTTAGAACAGACTTTGACCACAACCCGAACAGACGTCACCAAATCTGTGACGGTATGCTTTCATTGCATTTCTACCACCTGTTAGACAGCATGGGAACCTACAAAGAGAATGTCAGGGCCATTGTGCAGTTTTGGGATCCCAAAACAAGATGTGAATTATGATACTTTTAGAGAGTTGTTTTTTACTGCAGCTTTTGCTGCAGAATTTCTCAATAGCAGCTGAATCTCAAACTGCTCTTGTCCAGCATGTGTTTGGCTCCTGTGCCTATTGCCCTGACTTTACAAAGCCTTTTAAATTAGAGGGGTACAAGTGGGGTAGTGACAAGGGGTGTTTTGCTGCAGAAAAATGCAAGTGGGGTGGATCATGCCACAGGTTCTCGCCACAGTGTTTTGGTTAATTCGTAGACAGGTTTGCTATGTTAGGATGGGTGTGTTACATGTACTTTTCTTTCTTGCCTTCTCGTCTGTCTGGCAGATCCCCTTAAGGATAATGGAAAATGAAACCCAGAAAAGGAGGCAGCTATGCTCCCTTAAAAATCAAACCTTGGGGAAAGCATTTTAAACATTTGAGCTGAACATGACTGGGTGCCTGATTAAGAGGGTTTGTGATCATGCTTTCATACATTATCTGCTTATTGCCAATAATTGTGTTAATTTGACTAAGCAGTTCATGACTACATGTGTTTTTTACTGCAAATATCTTACATTTTAGCATACACCCTTGTCTTTAGGGATATGCATAGTTATGGGCTGGGTTTTTGAAGATGACGTAAACATTTTTGATTATAAATGTGCTTGATTTCTTCAGCTACAGCTGCAAAGGATATATCAAACAACTTCCAGCATCCTGCTTTAATTACTAGTGCTTTTATTAGATTGTCTTTTATTATTTACTTATTGAGTGTTTTATGAAATCTCAATTCTTTATTACCTTCAAATTAAAATAGGTCTCCTTCTGATATGACTTCCATTATCTACTTTGACAATGCAACAATTATTCATCCTGAGACATTTTACATCAATGGACTGTACAATATGCCACATTCTAAGTATTGCTACATATTTATGTGCTTTGTGTATGCTGTGACTTTTTTAGGCAATTCTTTCATAATGGGTACTATTTACCTGGCACGCACTCTGCACACAGCAAAGTATATAGCTGTCTTCAGCCTGGCCTTTTCTGATCTATGTGGAAGCTCTGCACTTATTCCGAAGTATGCAGAAATGTTTCTGTCTGAGAACCAGTACATATCTTTTCAAAGCTGTTTGGCAAATATGTTTTTTGTTTTTCTCTTTTTGATCCAACAGTCCTTTACTTTGCTTGCTTTGGCTTTTGACAGAGTAATTGCTATATGTTTTCCTCTGAGGTATCATGCTATTGTCACCAAAACCACAATGACTGTGATCATTGGTGTTATGTGGGTTTGCTCTGGGACTATAATTTCTGTTTCTGTAGCTCTATTGACAAAGTTGTCCTTCTGTAGATCTACCACAGTTAACAGCTATTTCTGTGACCATGGCCCCATCTTCAGACTAGCCTGTAATGATAATTATCCTAATTACTTTATGGGTCTTTTCTATATAAGTGTTGTGCTTTGCCTTCCTTTGATACTAATAGTTTTCTCATATGTTTGTATTGGTGTTGCACTGCTTAAGATCTCAAATGGCACTAAGAGAATGAAAGCTATGAAAACCTGCACTTCCCACCTCATATTAGTAGCTATGTTTTATCTACCCATCTTTGGTATTTATATTGCGGCTAATACAACAAACCTACATCCTAATACTAGAATAATCAACTCGGTTATAGCACAAACAATTCCACCTATGTTAAACCCCATCATATATACTCTGAAAACTGAAGAGGTATTGCAATCTATTAAAGTACTGTACAAACAGTCCAAAGTGAAATCTCCAATGGAACCGTCTGTGAAAACCATCATGAAGAATTAAAATCATACATGTTGTGTGCATGTAGATATAAACCTAAAAATATTTCACTGTGCTAGTCACAAAGCTGATGTCATCCATCCCTTCATGCACTCTCAAAATATGCAATTGATACATGTTTGAAACTTTCACTTGTAGTTGAAGTTTTATTTTAAAGATTATGAATCCACTCGCATTGCAAGTCCACACAAGAAGAGAAACAAGTCGAAAAAATATACGTTTTCCTCTTGTCAAAGAGGTTTCTGTAGTACTGCTTATTAAAAACCTTATCTATATGCAAACATTTTTATTATTCAAAAGCACATTAACCAATTTCCAAAATACTGAAATAAAACAATTTCTGTCTTGTGTTAAACTGTACAGGTGCTCTATTTTTGCCTTTCTTGTCTTCAAAAAAAGTCTCTATAAGATGGTTTTGCTGGACACTAACCTCATAATCAGATTAGCTTGTCCTCAGTCCTCGAGGCAAGAAACAATGAAGACATTAATCATTATTTCAGAATGTCTCCTATCAATGGAACACATAAAAGTACACCTTTGACAAGGGGCAATGTAAATGTGACTAATGAAAAAGTGGTCTAATGACTGAACTTGCCCCAGCTAAGGGGTAAATTGACCAGGGTACTTTTTATTGTATAAACCTGAGCTCAAATATTCCACCCATCAAACAGAGAGGGTAAATTAATCTGTAACTGTAGCCTACAACAACACAACTAAAATCTAGACCTGTGTGACTTTTGTCACCATACCAGCATGTGCAGGGCTATTCTTCACAAAATATAGGCTTTTTGGTGTTTTTCTTCTTGAGTTTTTTTTGCTCCAGGTGTATTAGTAAGGATTCTTGTCTTAATAAACTTTCGGTTTGTTTGTATCCTGGGATGCAGACTTTTGGGTAAGGGGTTTGAGTTTGGCCTGTCTGACACCACGGATCGCTCAAACTCTGCATCGCAGAAGATACCCCTGTTGTATGGAGAAATCGCAGTAGGCTTGAATCCAGAAATTAGATTCTGTGATGCCATTGTTTTCTGCTGTATTTTTGGCATTATGTTGTTTCTGGTATGTTATGTGATGAAAAAACAGTTACATAATACATTTATGTACATTAGGTTGAACTGTGGTGGCCTAGGGTGGAAAGACCCCAACTATTCATCGTTAATTTTGTTTTCTTTGTCAAAAGGTAAGTTTGATTTCACACCCTTTAGGATCTTAAACAGCACATGGATGGAGGCTATCATACAGGTAAGTATATTTTTCACAGGTTTATTCCAGTACTTTACCACAGTTTGTACACACTGTAGCAGTTTGTGGCCCTCAGATTCAACCCCTTCCCCTGGTTACCCAATGAAGCACACAGCAAGCAATATGGTTTCATACACGATCATCAGAAAGCACAGCAAGATCGTAACACAGCACAGCCATTCCCAGAAACCCCCGTATTTTCCCACTCTACACACAACACACGGGAGAATGCAAGGAAGAAAAAGACAAAGAAAAAGAAATCAAACGTACATACTAGGGCCTCCACTGTCACTCTTTGAGGCCCAACCAAATTAAACAAAATAACAAAAACCCAAAAAACCTCTGGCAGTGTCCGTTTATCTACTGTGCTTGTCCCTTGTCCAATGCTCATACGTCTTTAGGTTTGGGGGAAATCATGCTTTCACGACCCGCCCAGCCCCGGTTGCGCTTATCTGACCCAGCGTCTTGCTTCCTCCGCCGTCGCCATGCCAAAACCTGCCAACACACGCAAGAGACCTCAGACTCTCCTTTACAACTCGACCCCAGAGGCTAACTTGCACACCCAGCTAGCCAGGGCTACTTTTCTTTAGCCCAGTTGAGAGCGCAGGGGGGGTCTGGGTCTGGGTCTGGTCTTCCTCTCGCTGCCAGCTCCGTCTCTTCCTCTGTCTGCGTTGCTGGGCCGTGGTGCTCTCGTACACCGACTGCCACAGCCCCTGTGCATGCAAGGATAAAACAAACAGACAAAAATGCACTATCCACTAGCGGCTACACTTGGCTGCTACACTTGGCCTCCTGGACTGCGAGTATTCACCTCCACTCTCATGAGCCCATCGCCAAGTTAGTCCTGTCCGACTGCAGCATAAATGAGTTTAAGGTCTTTAGTCCATACCGGAACACAAGCAGGCCTGCCTCTTCCCCTCAAAGCGAGCCTGCTTCTTCCCCCCGGCGAGCCTCCTGTGTCCTCATGGCAGCCATTTTTCAAGGCCCCCCAGGCCTCCAGCACATCATCACCGAGCCGGCCACTCGATCGTCTGAGGTGAAACGATCCGGCTATCTAGCTGTCTAGGACACTGCCAGAGCAAAACAACATTACATACACACAACACATAACAGAAGAAAAACAAAAAGACAAGAAAACACAGCGCCCGTCGTGCTGGGACATGACAGAACCAGTGGTTCAATTTACCCCAAGGAGTCAAACAATACCTGAACAACACAAGTCATAGAAAAGTCAAGAATTAAAACAAGAGAAAGGAAGGGTTTTATTTATTAATGATTTTTTTAAGTAAGCAAACAAAGTGAGAGACATGGTTAGTTGCCAAGGTGCTCCGGTCTGTCCATGATATTGGGATATGATCTAGCCGGAGGAAGGTGACGCCTCTCCTTGAGATTTGTTAGGTTCCGACGGATGTAAGTAAGACCATTGATTTAGGACAGCAAAATGATTTCCCAGTATGCGCTGTAATGTGAGCGCAGACGCGTACATTTAAAGATGTAGTGAGTTTGGCTGATACATTTTTAGTACGTGATGATCAAGCTCTAGATCCAGTAAAGCCCATGTCTGTTCAGAAACTTGCAGTTCCTGATTTAAAAACTTCCAGTGGTCGTATTACTTGTAAACAGTTAGTCCGTGCACAACAGGCTGATAATTCAGTAGCAAAATGTTTTGATGCTGTGCGAAATCCATAAGATACCATCAGCTGTCCTAAGGCAGAGGATCTACCAAATAGTTGTCTCGAAGGAATACCATCACGAAGTACTTAGTTTAGCTCATGATAGTCTTTTTGCGGCTCATCTTGTGGTAACAAAAACCTTTAATTGCATATTAAGGCATTTTTTTGTCCAGGTTTAAAAGTTGACAGACATACTGTCTGTCATGTCCGGAGTGTCAGTTAACCTAATCAGGTTATTCCCCCTGCTCCGTTGCATCCTATGCCTGTTGTAGGGGAACATTTTGAATATACAGTATATTCATTGATTGTGTTGCTCCATTACTCAAGACTAAAATGGGAAAATAGTTCTTACTTACGATAATGTGTGGTGCTACTAGATACCCTGAGCCACTTCCTCTTTGAAGAATTACAGCCTCTGCTGTTATCAAAGCTCTTCTGAAATTCACTTTTGGGTTACCAAAGTTTATTCAGTCAGATCAGGGCACAAACTTTACCTCATCATTAAGTCAACTAAGTGCTACATCAATTAGCCATTATACATGTAACCTCGAGTCAGTATCACCCAGAATCCCAGGGAGTACTTGAAAGATTTCACCAGACAATTAAGGCTATGTTGAGAGCGTGTTGTACTGATATTTGTTGGATTCAACTTGTCTTGTTTGCAGTGTGTGAGGTAAGAGAAAGGTTTTAAAGTATGTAGACTTTCTTAAGGAGCGTCTACATCAGACGTGTGAGTTTGCAAAACAAAGATTGAGTTTTTCTCAGGCTCGCTCTCGATCGTCTTTCTCTGCTCGTTTTGCAGGTCTTTATACTGTTGAGGAGCGTGTCAGTGACACAAATGATCTTATTAATACACCTGATAGGAAAAGCAAGAAGCGAATTTGTGATGTCAACATGCTGAAACTATATCTAGAGCATTCATAGGTAGGCGACTCCATGTCCGGAAGACGAATTTGTTATTGACCCGTCACAACAGACTGCTCATTTACAAAACTCAGAGATGCTGAAACACTACCTTCTTTGGTAAAACATTTGTCAGAAATGCAACAGATCGAGTTGTGTAACTTAGTCCAGTCTTACCCAGAGCTATTTCATGATGTGCCTGCTCAGACAATAATGATACATCATGATATAGACGTAGCCGATTCGAAGCCGATAAAACAATATGCGTACAGAGTGAACCCCAATAAGCATAGGATTATGAGTACTGAGGTGTCTTACCTTCTGTCAGATGAGCTTGCTAAGCCCAGTTGTAGTCCTTGGAGCTCACCCTGTATTTTAGTTCCCAAACCTGATGGTACTTTCAATTTTTTTACTGATTATTGTAAAATGAATGCAGTGACTATTCCAGATGCTTACCCCATGCCAAGGATGGATGACTGTATAGACCATGTTGGTGCTGCTACTTTTATCAGTAAATTAGATTTGTTAAAAGGATTCTGCCAAATACTGTTGACACAGCATTGTCACGACGGGCAGAAATGGCTGACCGGACACATCGAAACACAACCTTGTTGCGTGGCGGAAGAGCTCTAGCGTGACTGGCACAGGAGAGCGGGTGAACCACACGTTTTGATCTGAGAATGCTCAAAGCGGAGTCGAGGCTTACACCAAACAAACCCTCATTCTCACTCGCACACACAGGATTGGATACGGGTTGCTCAGAGGAGCGTGAGTACTCACAGTAACGGTACCAAACTAGATTGAGGGACACGTAGGACTGAAGCATGAGACTTCAATGTCTGTGCGTGTGACTACCACCTGCTTCCTCCCTTCATACCTGGCGTGCAGTCATTTCCGGTGCCCTTTGACTGCACGCGACCTGTTGTGCGTGACAAGCATGCTTCAGAAATCTCTGCCTTTGTAACACCAGATGTATTTGCCCAAGCTAAAGTACTCTACTTTACAGCACTTTGAGGTTTATGCTGACTCTAGCTCAGATCCTGTCATGTTCTATTCCAACCAAAACCCTTATTTCTCACCCGAATGTTTAATCAAAACCAACGTTTGATGAGGTGGGCATTAATTGTACAGAGTTATAATATTACCATTCAACATAAGAAGGGCATAGACAATGTGTTTGCGGATGCATTATCCCGTTCAGTTTGAGGTTCCGTAATTTTAACTATCTGTGCATGTGTTTATGCTAGATATGGCCAGGGTGTTACATCTGGTAGGTGTACTTTAAGGGAGGGAGTGTTACGTACGACAGCACGTTGTGTTTTTTTTTCTGTTTTCTTCTTGTGCTTAATCTCTCTCACACAGACTCAAAGTGTTTGCCAGTAAGTACACATGATCCCAAGAAGAGATGACTGAAGGCTGGTATGATGATGACCAAACTCCTGTTTACCTGGCCTTTCATACCATGTAACACCCTTATTTCTGATTCTTCCTGCATGTCACGTGTGTGTGTGTGACAGTAGTCCCCATCCAGGACCATCACCAGACGGACTCGGACGGGAGGATACCTACTGAAGTTAGTTCTGAATCCAGGATGGATCCAAAATAAACCGATCGGGCACCCAAGACGGCTCCTCAGGACTGTATCCCTCCCAATCCACCAGGTACTAGGTACCACCAGCCCTACAACGAGAATCAAAAATGCGCCGGAGGAGTCTGGTTAACGCCACCAGGTGCACAGCTTTGGAAAACCAGTCAATGATGGTTAAAATCTGATTCTGGCAACCCTGTCAAAAAGTCCAATGCTATGTGTGACCAAGGTCTCTGTGGAACTGGAATAGGTTGCAGTTCTCCAGCTGATGGCTGAGTCTCGGCCCAGGCACACACTTCACAAAGTTCTTAATGTCTGGAAGCACAGTTGGCCACCAGAACACTCTCTGCACAAATTCCAAAGTTCAAGAAGCTCTAGAGTGACCAGCAAGAGGTGATGAATGACCCCACTTGAGGACTTCTGTTTAAAGGCCTGGGGGCACGAAGAGATGTCCTGGTGAATTGTCCGATGGTGGGCAATGCAAGGTGTGTGCCTGGCGGACATGGTCCTCCAGCTCCCATCGAAGCGGAATAATCTGAGATGATAGAAAAAATGCGGGGTCTGTCTGGGGGGCTGTTTGGGCAGCTGGTGGCCTAGTGGTTAAGGCATTCGCCCTGTGATCAGAAAATCCAGGTTCAATTCCCAAGACTGCTAGGCACCTCTGAGGTACCCTGAGCAAGGTACCGTCCCCACACACTGCTCCCCGGGCGCTGTGTTCATGGCTGCTCCCTGCTTCACTTGGTGAATGGGTTAAATGCAGAGGAAAAATTTCTTGCTGTTCACACTGTGTGCAGTGGTGTGTTCACGTATCACTTTCACTTTCATGCTGACGAGACAGGGCATCTGCTTTGGTCTTTGAAGACCTCAGATGGTAAAAAATATGGAAATTAAATTTCTAGAAAAAGAGTGCCCACCGTGCCTGTCTGGGATTCAACTGCTTTGTTTGCTTGATGGTGTTGAGGAGGTTCTGATGAACTGAAGTCCCGGATGTAGTTTGCAAACCACAGAAAACACTGCAGCTGTTTTAATTGTCCTGGGTAGGGGCCATTGACTTACATTTACAGCATTTATGAGACGCTTTTATGCAAAGCGACTTCCATTCCTTAACTACAAGGAATGGGTTAAGGGTCTTGCTCAGGGACCCAGTGGTGGTGTGCTGAAGGTAAGATTCGAACCCATGACCTCTTGCACCAGAGGCAAGTATCCTACCACTAGGCCAACACCCCCACCCCCATGTAAATCCCCATGACTTATGTAGAACTGCCCTCACAAAAAAAGACCCCCAGGAAAAGTCAAGGGGTGGTTGGTTCCCTGGCGGAGCCCCTCACTGATGTATTAACCGAGAGCTTGTTGTTCAGTCTTGGATATAAAGGCGGCCATGGGGAAGTACCGTACCTGGAAAAAGATCTATAGTTAAGTCGTAAGAGCTGTGAGGAGGAAGTTTATCTGCCCAATTCTTGCTGAAAACAGCATCCAGGTCACTGTACGAGATGGCAATAGATGGGAGGCCTTAGACTCCCCTGAGCATGTCCTGGCTTTTGTCTGGAGACGTAACTCCTGGCAGGTTGGGCCCAATTGGAGAATACACTGTTGAGACCAAGAAATGAGGGGATCATGCAGCAGGAGCCAGGAAAATCCAAGGAGGAGAGATGGTTATGAAAAATGATATCAGTTCATGATGATCAGAAACAGTGAGGGACAAAGGAACAGTCTGATGCAATATGGGGCTGAAAGGGCCCGACCATCTATGACAGTGATGGAAATTGGCAGGGATAACTCTTCAATCCCCACACCCAAATGGGCAGCAAAAGCATGATCAATTAAATTTTCAAAGACACCTGAATCAACAAACCCCATGGTTCTGATCCGTTGGTGGCCCAATTGAATGTGGGTCTGAATGGTTAAATGGGAAATGGATGATGAGGTAAATAATACAACCACAGGACAAGATGGAAGACACCCCACTCACCTGGTCTGTCTGTTTCCCAAACTGAGAGGACAGACAACACAATGGTGTTTAGAGGACATCCTCTAGTCGATACGCAGGCAGAGCTGGATTAATCCATCCACCATTACTGGAAGGCTCCCATCCTGCATGTTCATCGTTCAGATGTGGAGCCAGCCCCTCATAAAACGCACTCCAGAGCACAGGATCACTGCCAGGGTCCTAAACTCTGCTGTGTATTTGCTCACGGACCACTTGCCTTGGCATGGATGATATAGGTGGTTTCCATCTCACTATACTCTTTCTAGGGCACAGATGTTTCTTTCATTCTATCACTTTCTTTTCATTCGTAGACAGGTTCCCTATGTTAGAATGGGTGTATTACATGTTAAACCTTGCAGACAGCATTTTATACATTTGAACTGAACATGACTGGGTGCCTGATCAAGCAGGACTGTGACCATGCAATCTCCTAAGGCTAGTTTGACTAATTGGCTGCAAATATCTTACATTATAGCAAACAAACTTGTCTTTAGGGATATGCATTGTTTTGGGAGTGGTTTTTTGAAGATGACATAAACATTGGTTGATTATAAATGTGCTTGATCTCTTCTGCTCCAGCTGCATAGGATATATTAAACAACTTCCAACATCCCGCTCTAATTACTTGTGCTTTTATTAGGATTACTAAGATTGTCTTTTATTATTTACTTATTGTGTGTTTTATGAAATCTCAATTCTTTATTGCCTTCTTCTGATATGAGTTCCAATATCTACTTCGACAATGCAACAATTATTCATCCTGAGACATTTTACATCAATGGACTGTACAACATGCCAAATGCTAAGTATTGCTACATATTCATGTGCTTTGTGTATGCTGTGACTTTTTTAGGCAATTCTTTTATAATGGGTACTATTTACCTGGCACGCACTCTGCACACAGCAAAGTATATAGCTGTCTTTAGCCTGGCCAGCTTGTATTTTGTTTTTGTCTTTTTGATCCAACAGTCCTTTACTTTGCTTGCTTTGGCCTTTGACAGGATAATTGCTATATGTTTTCCTCTGAGTTATCATGCTATTGTCACCAAAACCACAATGACTGTGATCATTGGTGCTATGTGGGTTTGCTCTGGGACTTTTAATGCTGTTTCTGTAGCTTTTGTGACAAAGTTGTCTTTCTGTAGATCTACCACAATTAACAGCTATTTCTGTGACCATGGCCCCATCTTCAGACTAGCCTGTAATGATAATTATCCTAATTGCTTAATGGCCTATTTCTATATGAGTGTTGTACTTTGCCTTCCTTTTGTACTTATAGTTTTCTCATATGTTTGTATTGGTGTTGCACTGCTTAAGATATCAAATGGTGCTAAGAGAATGAAAGCTATGAAAACCTGCACTTCCCACCTCATCTTAGTAGCTATGTTTTATCTACCCATCTTTAGCATTTATATTGCGGCTGCTACAACAAACCTACATCCCAATACTAGAATAATCAACTCTGTTATAGCACAAACAATTCCACCTATGTTAAACCCCATCATATATACTTTGAAAACGGAAGAGGTACTGCAGTCTATTAAAGTACTCTGCAAACAGTCCAAAGTGAAATCTGCAATGGAACCGTCTGTGAAAACCGTCATGAAGAATTAAAATTATACAACATGTTGTATGCTTGTAGATATAAACCTAAAAATATCTCATTGTACTATTCACAAAGCTGATTTCATCCACCCCTTCATGCACTCTGAAGTTTATACATTTGATATGTGTTTTAAAGATTTTAAAGATTCAGAATCCGCTCGCATTGCAAATCCACATGAGAAGAGAAAAATATACAAAGTTTTCCTGGACCAGAAATGCATGTTATTTGTCAAAGAGGTTTCTGTGGTACTGGTTATTAAATCTTTATCTATATGTAAGCATTCTTATTATTCAAAAGCACATTAACTAAATATAAAAATAAAACATTTTTATGGCTTACTAGTGTTCAACTGTACAAAATGCATAACATATTATTTACTAGTATTGATTAATAATATTTCTTTTTTTTTAAATATTTTATTATTCGTCTACACGTGCATGGAAGGAAAGGCATTAGTTTGACCTCTTGCTAGCGATCCCCACCATCACCCAGCCAAGCTGGGCACTGGTGAAATCCTTATGAAAAAAATCCATGCTCTGACAGAGTGATTAACAACTTCACCAAGATGATCATGAGGGTAGAATTAATTTATAAGTTGAGAAAGAGGTTAGATATGTTTTTTTTAGAAATATAAATTTTACTGTTGAAATAAACATTACTTTTACATGTTTGTAAGATATTCACAATAAAATACTTTTTATGTTTTGTAGTGATTTAACAGTAACTATGAGGAGATTGAGGGAAGAGCAGGAGAGAGAAGATACATTAAAATGGGAGGCAACAAAAGCAGAACATGGAGGTGAAGTACTTAGGGCAAGAAATCAAGCTGCCCAGGGTGCACGGCGAGGTATTGAGTTTTATTTTATTTCACACTGTTTAGCAGTGTGAAATATTTTGCGGCAATTGTCGTTGCATAGAATCAGCAAACAGACAAAGTCTTCGCTCAAACAAAGATTTATTTTGTCTGCAGAAAGAGAGAGAGTTATTCGTCACCCAGGGCAGTCCTGGATTCTGAAGTTCTCTCTGAAGATTACATTCTGAACACAAGTATTTATGCACAGAAAACTGCTTAGACTGTTATCAGTTCAAGGTTGGGCTAGGAGGGCTCTGTACCTAGAAATTCATAATAAAGTCCCCTTATCACCCCAGGATGTGCTCAAAAGCCAGCTTGGTTAAGGCAGAAAAACATAGACACCCTTACAGATGACCCTAAACCTTGCACTAGTGCAGTAAAGATAGGTTTCTAAGTGCCCCTCAGTCTATACGGACTGGAACTCTTAGATACCCATCAGGCCATATTTTCACAATTTTTTCATATTTTCATGTTCTTCGCCCTATTGGCCTGCAAAATGACAATATATGTGATTACAAAGGAATATACATATGATTACGAAGAATATATGCAAAATTCTCTGACAGTTCCCTCCTGTTTGCAATATTTCTGAAAAGAAAAGAAACAAACAAATGTGTACTTAGAAAACATCCATATGTATATGTATTCATCTACATCCTGGTTACCCTTTCAGTGCAGACTTCATAAATACATATGCATGTTTAACACACCTCGTCCTCATCTGAACTGAGTTGGTATGGGTCATTGTTGGTCCCCCCCACTGTTGTCAGCTGCATCTGCACAAGAGTATGGTTCTGTGCTACCAATGCATCTGTAACAAATGTGATTGCTCTACGAATGCATGAGACCACAATAGGGGCATAACACAAGAACACCACACCAACTACACCCACCGTTAAGGCAGTAGTGAAAATCCACCCATAACCCGAAAACCAACTTTTCAAATAGTCAAAGACTCTACTTGGTGCCTGTGGAGGAGATGAAAATGTGTCCCTCATGTGCTTGATGACATCTGTAATATCACTATAGTCAGGAAAACAACTCGAAAAGTTTAATACTTTGCACACTCCTTCTTTCACTAAGATCAAATCTGAAACATCCCTATTCTGGAGAACTGCTTCTCTAATTGTAGCTATTTCTACATCTGTCGTTAACACTGTTTGGTTTGCCAGAACTTCCCAAACCAGCTCATTTACCTTTTAATAGTTATGGTTGTCCCTGCTCCTATAAGCAAAGACCAACCTATACTCTGTCCTGGAGTAGACCCCTGGTTACCTAGGACATACCCATTGAACCTGCCTGGAACCATATCCATGCTTTTCTTCACTCTCTAGCTTGGAAAAACCTAATTTAGTTTTTTATATAGTGCTCTTACAACCAAGTTGTCACAAAGCAGATTTACAAAGTCCAGGTCCGAGCCCCTAGTGAGTGACTGAGGCGAGGAAAAAAACTCCCTCAGCTGGAGGAAGAAACCTCGGGAGGAACCAAGACTCAAAAGGGGAAGCCCATTCTCCTCAGGTCGACCCAGAGAGAAAGCAACAAGAATCTTTATGGGGATAAGTAACAAGAGAACAAAAGGGCTGTTGGGACCGTGCTGGAATTACAGCCAATTTATTACCTAACATCCCCTCCAAGCTGAAGGCAAATGTGAATATGCCTGTTGACCACAGCTATACATCATCCCATGTCCTGAAAAAGTAAAGGGACAGTGAAAAATGCATTCGCCAGATCACTCACAGAACTCAATGCCGCATCAGACGGAAAGAGCTCTGTACAGTAACTACAACTGGATCTCAACCCCCAATCAAACCAACATCATGCTTGCCTTGTACCCGCAAGGAAGCAGGAAGTAGACAGTTTACTCTCCTCTTCCTCAGAAAACAACAACAACCAAAAAACAAAAACAAAAAAACCCAAACAAAACTAATGTGTTATTCATACTGACCCCCGTACAGTTTCCCTCCGGGCTAGTGGGGTACTACTTCCATCTGCAATCGTTTGGCCACCCGCATGCAGATGCTCTCTTATGTTTCACACGAAGCCCGAAAAGAAAATTTCCCTCTTTATGACAATATATGTGATTACAAAAGGAATATACAAATGATTACGAAGAATATGTACAAAATTCCCCGACACAATGTAAATGTGACTTCTCAGAAAAGTGGACTAATGACTGAACTTGCCCCAGCTAAAGTTGAAGTTGAAGTAGAAATGGTCAATTTCATACAGTGTACAGAGCACTATGAAATTCTTATTTGAACACCCTCTTCACAGATAGAACATAAAGACATAAAAGACAAGAAAGACATGAAAGACAAAGCAGTGCAGCAATAATAACTAGTCACGGACTGAGTTGCATAATATAAAGTAGAAAGTAAAGTAGAAAGTAACAGTGCAGTGTAAAGTGACAGTATAATGTAAAGTGACAGTGCAGTGTAAAGTGTGAGTGCAGTGTGAATTGCAATAACAGATATATTGCACACACAGAGAGAACCACAGTTACTGTGTGCTGAACAGTCTGATGGCACTGGGGTAAAAACTGTTCCTGAATCGTGTTGTGCATGTGTGTATTGTCCTGAGTCTCCTGCCTGATGGCAGGAAAGTGAAAAAATGCAGTGCAAAAAAAACCCCACACAAACTCCACAAAAAAATTTCATGAACCCGTAGGCTCCACACATCCTCGTGTGGCCCGTGTGAATCCTCCGCGTTTGCTTTATGGAAGTGGCCCTTCGGGATTCCCCTCTGTGTTGACCCCGGAGTAATGCTCCCTTCGGGGAGCCTCCCTTGGGGGCACACTCTCCATTGTACACCCCCCTAAAAAATTCTCCCATGTCCACCCCCTCTCTAAGGGCGCTATTCCAAAGCGCCTGGGGGGTCCAGGTCCCATCCAGGGTGACTTAATCCTGCTTTAGTTGTGGTTGCAGGTGGGGTGGGGCTGGCTTGTTTCCGCGGGGTGTCAGGGAAGACGCCCAGAGGCCGGGCACCTACAACGATGAGGGAGTCCGTAGGAGGCGCATCCTTGACCTGCCTCGCAGTCTGCATGCTGCACACAGGCTAGGTAACCAGCCGTGGAGCACATGCTGGAGCCAGAGGAGCCCCAGGGGAGAATGTCCCTCAAAGTTGGCCTGAAAGCCATAAAGCTCCCTGCAAGCCGGAAACCTTGCACCTGCAGTGCGGGAATGGGGGACCAGGCTCGGATCTGGTGAGTTGGAGCCAATTGACCACCCGTGAGAAACGCCCCCAAAATGCCAGCTTGAAAGCCGCGGTGCTCCCAGCGGGCTCTGGCTCTGGAGGAACCTTTGCCCCGGACATCCTCTCTCGTCCACTGACTCCGTGCTGGTTGGATGCTGGCTCACGCTTTCTTTTGGTCGCTGGTGAGGGGCTGCCTCCTCCACAGGTATTCTGAGCTTGGGATACAGGAGCCTGCTGTGCCTCGGGGTAGGCTGGTTGTCCCTCACAATATCCTCATGCTACCCATGCTTTGTGTGTCCTCTGATTAGATATGTTTTATGTTTAAAGGTCCTCACACCTCTTTGGTTTCTGTTAACTGTAGAGTCTGTGTGTTTATGTAAATAAAATCCATCTAAGGAACCTGTGCCTTGTGCCTCATCTCACTTCCATGAGCAACAGACGTAACACTGTAACTGTAGCCTACAATAACAACTCAGTTCTAGACCTGTGTGACTTTTGCCACCATAGCAGTAGATGCAGGTCTATTCTTCAAAAAATCACATAGAATGCAGGCTTTTTGGTTTGTTTCTTCTCAAATTTTCCTTCATACTTGTCTGAACGCACTTTCGGTTTATTTGTATCCTGGGATGCAAACTTTTGGGTAAGGTGTTTGGATTTGGCCTGTCGAATACCTTGGCTCAAACTCTGCATCAAGGAAGATATCTCTGTTGTTTGGGGAAATTCCAGTGGACTTGAATCCAGAAATTATATTTTGTGATATGATGAAAAATATTAATATTATATAATGTAATATTATATATGTTTAGTCCTGAATATATTATATATGTTTAGTCCTGGATAAATGTGCTTTTACTCAACAGTCATTACACTTGACTTGTTAAATTACAAGCAAATATCATTTTTTGGTGAAAAAACATTTCCCACACCACAGCCAAGGAGAAATTAATGCTGCTTGCAGAATGTATGATCATAGGAAAACACAGGGGGTGGGTCAACTTGCCCTTGCATTCTAATGCCATGCGCTTTAATGTGACTGTGAAATGCTTCTTGTTACAGACTGATTTTAATTCTCACTTTACATTGCAAAAAACATTTACAGTATTATGTAGTACAACATAAACTTTCTCAAAGCCATGTGATACACTGGTAATTATAAGCCCTAGTGTGGACAAACTAAGCATTTTAGCATAGCCTAAATATTATCTAAATATAGATGAACAATTGTTGATTCATATCACAGATCAAGTTCTTCGTTCTTTAAATTCTTGTCTTAGAAAAAATGCTGGCTTATGTGTGAAATATGTGTGAAAACTTTTAGGTTATCCATCTGTTTTATTTATTTAATTATTTCTTTCCCCTCACTTATTTATATATTTCCTATCAGACAATACACAGTTTTAATAATAGAACAGTATTGCAAATATTGCTAAGTTATTTACAAAATATATTCATGTCTTCTAAGACCTGATAAGGTAACATATTAAAACATGTAATACCTCTCTCCCCTCCATACACTCAACAAAATGTCACATTCCGATGTCTTTCACCCCAGCACAAGGCACACAAGCAGACATCCATTCTCTTGTTTTCTTAATTCACAAAAACACAAAAGAAAGACAAGGCAAGAGGGCCGATATGCTTTCCAAAACAGCAATGCAAATAACCAGACAACAGAACATAGGACAATAGTGAATCGACAACTCAAGAATAGCCAAAGTGTGTATTTTAGTGCTGTCAAGCGATTTAAATTTTTGATCTAATTAATTACATGGTGAGGCGATTAATTAATCTAATTAATCGCACATACATACAGACATTACAAGAAGCAGTTTTTTTTTTTACCGTTTATTATTGAATACAAGCCTATAACTTAGGCTACAATAGTCATGACATTTTTAGCACTGACTGAACACAAACCTATGAATTAGGTGTCATGTCGCCTGGGAGGGATGGACACAGCCATACGCTACTGAGATTTAGTGATACAGTTTATTCAATAAAGCAAAGTGTTAAACGTCCCAAATGAAGACACACAGGAACACTGTGTCGACTCGTCCAAGGAGGAACCTCGCTCCTTGGTATTGCTTCACCCTGTGATCTTGTAACTCCGCCTCTCTTGTCTATGAGGAACCGGACAGCCCATTTCCGCTCCTCCTCTCAGACAGTACGAAACCACGGACTGGCCACTCGTCACTCCTGCTTGAATACAGAAAGGAGAGAGACAGAGGGAGGAAAGAGCACAAGATGGAACTCGCTGTCTGTCAAACGTGCCATTCGTCCTTCTCCAGCTGCTTCTCTCCGTTGTTCGCCTCTGAGCAGACTGCTCTCTCTTCTTGTAGCATTTTCCTAGACAGGAAGAGAGCACCACACACACACAGTCCCCACACACTTTGCACCCGACTCCCTCCAGCACAGCCTGAGCCACTTGGGGCGATACAGTTTCTGAGTCCTCCGACTCCTTACACACGAGATACTGTTTTAGAGTACTCAGACTCTTACGAACAAGATACTAGCACAGAGTTCTCTGACTCTTTACAAACAAGATCCAGCCGGATGCTCATTTGAATTTGTTGGTCTAGTGTGAGACCCGCGTCACGACATGCTAATTCCAGCTGTAGTTCAGCGCGGAGACCTTTACAGTAGACGGCGGTGAGTGCTGCCTCATTCCATCCGCTTTCGGCAGCCAGCACTCAGAAGTGGATTGCATACTCCGCCATGGAATCAGTCTCTTACTAGTTTCTCTTCCCTTCAGTTACAGACACAGACCTTCAACTGATGTAACACGTCGGTGACCACGCGTCCTTCCCCTGGTTCAGCCAGGATTTAAACTATCCCTCACCCAATCATGCGTCACTCTCACTCCGCTCCTAACAAGCCCAGCTGCTTCCACTCTCCCACTTACTCACACACACACACACACACTGCTTTCAAACCATCCACACCTGCTGCCAGTCGCACTCACATTCACTCACCTCCTGTCCAGAGCCCTAACTAGTATTACGGAGAATTGCTTCTCCTCAAACGAGTCGAAGGGTCACCAGACGTTACATTAGGTTACAGTATGTGACAGTTGTAACTTATTGAACACAATGACAGTTTTAATTATTACTGAACATAAGCCTATCGACTAAATTGCAATGGACATGACGTTGTTATTGAACAAAAGCCTGTCACTTATGCTACACTAGTCTAAATTCTTATTTCTCTTTTAACCAGTTGCTAAGACAGACCAACTTGTTCACATTTTTTGTGTTTAAAGATGCCATTTTATTCTGCACAACAGTGCCAGCCAGTGAGAAAAGTCTTTCGCATGGTACTGTGGTTGCAGGGGTGGCCAAATATTTGCAAGATAAGGAAGACAGTGTGGCATGGGCTCTGGTATGAGCTGACCACCACTCTAGCGGACAATGATTCATTGCATTACTGGGCTCAGCTCTGTAATGATGTAAAGCATTGCTATGGTGATTTTCTTTCTCTGAATCAGTCTGAACCCAGCAGGAGAATTCTCTTCTTCTTAGCTGGCTCATATTTCTCACAAGGCTGTGGAATATTTGTGCGGAGTCCTCCTTACTCTAGTATTTTCTCAAGGCTAGACCACACCTGTTCTCTCTCTCGTCTTGATAGGCACTTCAAGTCCTTAAAACGTGGGTCAAGTGCAGAAGCTAGTTTTAGCCATTCTCCATTCATATCAGCTTCGGCAAGATCCTTGCTGAAGGCAGTCTTGAACCTAGCCATGTAGGCTGGATCCTCATCAGAGACCCTCATTACATGGTGAAGGTGGCAGAATGCAGGAAGCACTACAGAGTAGGAGACATACGCCTCACCCCCAAGGAGTTTAGTGACATACCTGAAGTAGAAGATAATACAAACCATAAATAAGGTTCAGTGCATTTAGATTAGGCAAAATAAGTTAATTTATTTAGCATCACTTACAAAGGGTGATTTACTGGAAACATTTTTTTTTCATTTATTCATTTTATGATGTCTTAAAAATCTTTAAAAAATATGTAGTAATACAAATAATGTAATTCTCAGTAAGAGCATCTAGGCATGATATTCCATTTCACAGTCTATGATGACATGCATATAAAAAACAATAATATAACATGGTATTAATGTAATTTAATTTACTTGCATGGTTCAAGAAGGTTCTGCAGCTTGTGCAGTTTGTCCCACTCAAATGCAGTCAGCATGACTAACTTGTGTTTTTGTTGGGCCAGAGTAGTCTTAACAGCCTCTTCATTCCGTAAGAGACAGGTGATCATATCGGGTGATGAGTTCCACCTCGTTGACACGTCTTGTATTAGTTGCTCTCTCTGTTGTCCTAGTGAAATTTGTTGTTGATGAAGTTCTTCTGTATTAGCAGGACTGTGCTTAAAATGTGCAACAATTTTGCGGCACTTTGTCACTGTATCCTTGAATCCACTATCAGAGAGGCAAACAGTAATGGTCCGCTGTAATATATGGACAGCGCACGGCATGTGATGAAAGGGAAGCTTTCTTGCTGCTGCGACCATGTTGCCTGCGCTGTCAGTTCCGACTGTGGTCACCTTTTCCTGGATTCCCCAGTCATCAGCCACTGTTAGAAACTGTTCGGCACATGCATCAGAATAGTGCCGTGTGACTGACTTCAGCACAGTTAACGTGAAAGTTTCCAGTCACAATCGATGATGTGCGCAGTAACACCTAGATAGTTGTAATTACTGATCGACGTCCAGTGATCTCCGGTTAAGGCCACATGGTTAGCATGAGCTAAGTTGTCCCGTTTTGATATTTTTGTCATACAGTTGATTTATTCTGTACCTCTTGACGGTAATGTGTAGGTTGTGACGGAGGAAGCGAATCGAAATGCATCCATAAGCATCCTTGTCTTCCACAACAGACCTGCAATCCATTTAGGTATTGCATTTTTTAATGATTGCGGTGTAGACTTATTTAATTTGCAGTGACTTGTCCCAGTCAGCGTGGTTTGGCGGAGCTTGCTGACTGTCGCAGCTGGAGGTCAGGTGACTACAGAGAACTGCTTTTTTAAAACTAGAACTGCTTCGATGATAGGCAAATTCCTTGTAACAAACAATGCAAATGACTTTGGTTTTATCATTTATGTTTACATTTATGGCATTTATCAGACGCTTTTATCCAAAGCGACTTCCATTCCCTAACTACAGGAGACAGTCGTCCTAGTGTATTTATAACAAAACTAAAGACAAAACACCTGATCCTCATAATAAGTCCTTGTTCCTGGTCAGCCGAGGCACAGGAATGAGGTCACACCCAATGTCAAAATAAGAGTATTAACAAACTTCACCCAGACCTGACACAATGGAAATACCAATGTATTTAAAAAAAAATGTGTGTGAATCAACACTCTCGCTCTCTCTCTCTCTAACACCCACACATACACACACACACAGGGTTTGCAGTGAGTTCTCACGGTCCCAAGAAGAGATGACTGATGGCAAGTATAATGATGACTCAATGACTGAGCAACCACCTGACCTTTCATACCATGTGACATGCTCATGTTCGATTCTACCTGCATGTCACGTGACAGTACCCACCCTCCAGAACCATCACCAGACAGACCTGGACAGGAGAACACCCACCGCAGGTAGTCCTGAATCAAGGATGGAACCAAGATAAACTGACCGGGCATCCAAGACTGCTCCTCAGGACTGTAGCCCCAGTCCACCAGGTACTAGGTACCACTACAACAACAACGAGAGCCAAGGATGTGCCGGACCGTATAAACAGGACTAGGACCTCTGTAGGGGTTTAAGTTGAGATTAATTAAACACTTGATGATAGACTACAGGTGGACCCAATCAGATAGCAGAAGGCATTCCAGAACCTGGCCTCAAACTGGGCCCTCTGTCTAAAATCAGAATCAGAATCAGAATCGCGTTTATTGGCCAAGTATGTGAGTGAACACATACAAGGAATTTGATTCCGGTA
>JBBJLR010105218.1:0-24120 GCA_037577145.1 Brachypetersius gabonensis | reverse complement strand
AATGACCTTATAGTTTTAAGAATGTAATTTCTGTTTCAAGAAATGAGCCAAACCAACAGAGAAAAACTGTAATGTAACAGTTTACATCAATTCCATGCTGACATAAAAACAAAGGCTTTAAGCTGTATGAATCTGAACATTCTGTCAAAATGACAGAAGAATTTTGATGTTGGCTGTAAATTCCCTTAGACAGGTTCAAGGAAATGTGGAGAGCTACCCTATCACAGTAGGCAGCCACTTGTTTCACAGGGTGGAACTTATTTGCCATTAGAGACAACTGAAACTTCGAAAATCCATGAGCCACCCGGGATCTTAGAAGATTTGCATTAATATAAATGAGGACGCCAGTGATACGTATTTCACTGAAATTCTCTGTTTCACCACTGTTTCACGTGCCACCCCCAATAAGGAGAGCAACCTTATTTATAGTCAGCATTATTTTTCTTTCACTCAAATAAAAAGTGATTTGTTTTACCTGTAGTCTTGTATATGCCTCCTGAGATAGACAGATAGGATAGATAGATAGATAGATAGATAGATAGATAGATAGATAGATAGATAGATAGATAGATAGATAGATAGATAGACAGGTAGTTAGATAGATTTACATTCTGTATTGTCTGGTCCTATTGTTTCAGTGGAAAAAAAACAACACCACGCTTCAGCTTCACTCAGAGTCTGCAGTTTCTGCACAGTTTGTCCCAGAACTCAGAGTCTGAAATAATGAATATAAAACGACAGCGTTCTTTCTGACCACTGCGTTCGGCGTGAAATAAATTCTTCATTTTATATATAGTGCCGTCCCAGCTCTGTGTCGCATGCATGCAATCAATTTGCCACGTCTGGGGTGAAACAATATCGGCCTGTTGAAGCAGCTATGGCAGTCTGGCTTGACGCTGGAGGGTCTCATTCAAATCACAGCCAAATTACAAGAACAAGAAAAAAAACATCCCCTCCCCCCAGCACTGAAAAGTAGAAATGTCTCTGGTTCCATGAGGCCAGTAAACCTCAGGTTATTGCCCTTCCAAATCAGCATCAATCTGCAGCGGGAGGAGAATCTTGTGGTAATGAACAGGGAAGAATGAGATATTATATAATAGGTGCCTATTCCTCGTGCATGCAGAGACAGAAAGACTGACCTGCGAGAACGTTTCCCTGTAACCATACAGTGTGTTCTCAGACAGGTATGCACTGCAGTGTCATTTGAGCCGACTCACCAGAACCACTCAGTGTACTAAATACAGGAACATAGACAGGAAACACCACAGTACAGAGAACAAACTGAAACAAAAACGCAGCAACACTGGACACGAAACACAGCAAAACAAACAGATGGATGGATGGATGTATGGATGGATGGATAGATAGATACATAGATACATAGATACATAGAAACATAGATACATACAGGCCAGTCTGGGTTCTTTGCTGGTTCCTCAGAGTTTAGTTTAGTTTTAGTGCAAGAAAAGTCCATATCCCACTTTACCTGAAACACTCAGTTGTATTATTTTGGCAAGAACTTTGCTGATGTAGCACAGGTCAGATGATTGACATATTTGACGCAGGTCAAATTGTTTGGGTGTAGTTTGTCCTGCTGGAGTCAGACCCTGGAGGGCGTTGAGGCCCTGACCTTTCGACCTCTTGGTCAGCAGGTATGATAACTGCGCTTTATGACCTCTAATTCAGTGAGGCAAGAATCGCTCAGCCTTGCTTGAGAAACAGAGGAAATGGTTTTGGATTCTGGCTGTTGCTCTTGGGCACCCCCTCTGGCGCATTAGCGAAGATTTCACCTCAACTTTGTGGACAGATTCCGAACATTACCTCCCAGATACAAATTTACAGAGCCGTTATAAAGTCTACGGCTTTATAACCCTATGATTGAGTCCCAGTGTAATTTATAATCCATACATTTATTTCCTTCCAGGTAAAATGACCTGTTCTCTGTGATCAAAACAACCAATCCAGGAGATATCCACAGTTCACCCAAAAGCAATCAGGACCAGCTGATGGATCTTAAATTGGCATCAGCCTGCTGGAATTGGCATGAGGATTCACTGAGCAGCAGGAAAATGAAAAAGCAACGACATCAGCTCTAATAGACGGCTTTAGATTAGTACATTAGCTACAATCTGATTATATCAGCTTAGAACATACATTTTAGAACATACTGTGTGTAACAAACAGAACTGCTAATTCACTGTTGCATAATCACATAATTACATGTAATAATTAAATATGTATACATTTTTATTTCAAGAAATTGAATGTGTGGGTGCATGCGTGTATAATTAATTGTTTATAAATGTTTTATTACAATAGAAACAGTTTTTGAAAACATTTTTTTCAATTCTAGATTCTTATTATTTTTATTAGTCATTTTAATTCTTTGTTTCAAAATTATTATTTCTAAATTGTTGCTGCTGTTTGTCCTTTCAGTTTCAGTCTTTAAATGTTAATCAACTCTACTTTATTTACAATAAACAACAATATTTTTTTGATACGTTTAAGAATAACAACTCCACTGCCCCACACTCAACTCTCTAAATGAAACTAATTCTTACTGGTTAAACCTATAGTGTCCACATTGCTGATTAAAAGTTTTGTTTTTATTAAGAGACAACATCCTGCATGCCACCAGTTGGACTTCCCTTCATCAGAATCAGAATCAGAATCAGAACACAGAATCAGAATCAGAATTCATTAACACATTGTTGCCCCTGCTAGATATATTTAGATCAAGGTGCATGGGTGGTGGTGGCGTAGTGGTTAGGATACTTGCCTCTAGGTCATGGGTTCGAATCCTACCTTCAGCACCACCAAAGGGTTCCTGAGCAAAACCCCAAGTCTCTCCAGGGAGAGACTGTCCCCTGTAGTTAGGGAGTTAGGAAGTCGCTTTGGATAAAAGCGTCTGATAAATGCCATGAATGAATGAATGCATGGGGTCTCAGACTTCACAGTATACATCTGAGATCCTAAAGGACCTTTCTGGAAAAATCCCTGAAACTGAATTGAGCATTTGCTTGAGTTAAAAGGTGTTCAGCCCGTCAAGTCGTTTTCTCTCCAACCAAAAAATATTTGCTTTTATCATGAGAGTTACTATAGTAATTTACAGTAATTATTTGATGCCCCTGCTGAATTTGTAAGTTTGCTGACAGTCTTTAATTGATGAGGTAGTTTCATTTTTGTGGAGAGAGACAGAATATCAACCAAAAATCAAGAAAAAACATGTTACATAAAAGTTATAAATTGATTTGCATGTCAATGAGTGAGATACGTATTTGATCCCCTACAACCCAGCCAGACTTCTGGTTCCCTCAGACTGGTGGTGTATCCATGTCGCACACATACTATCAAACTATTAATTACAGATACTCCTGATCCACAGAATCAGTTCCTTTCATTCCAACCTCCCCACCCCCATGGGCAAGACAGAAGAGCTGTCAAGATTGTCGACCTGCACGAGGTCCCCCTGCTCAAGAAGGAACATGTAAAGCCAATCTTAAGATTCCCAGTAAACATATAAATGATTCAGAGAAGCTTTGAGAGAAAGTGTTGTGGTCAAATGAGACCAAAATCAAGCTCTTTGGTATCAACTCGACCCGCCGTGTTAGGAGGATGAAAAATGCTGAGTATGACCGGAAGAACACTGTCCTCACAGTCAAGCATGAATGTCAAGCATTCTTGGGGATGTTTTTCTTCTTAGGGTGCAGGATGACTTCACCGCATTGAAGGGCCAATTGATGGGGCCATGAATCTTGAACAAGAACCTCCTTCCCTCAGAACACTGAAGATGGGTTGTGAATGGTCTCCCAGCATGACAATGACCCAAAATATACTGCCAAGGTAGCAAATGAGTGACTAAAGAATAAGCACATTAAGGTCATGGAGTGGCCAAGCCAATTTCCAGACCTCAATCCATCCTACAGAAAATCTGTGGAGGGGCTGAAGTTTTGTGTTCCGAAGCAGCAGCCAAGAAATCTAAAGGATTTAGAGAGTTTCTGTAAAGAGGAATCGGCCAAAATCTCTTGTGTGGAAACCCGGTGACTGACTACAAGAAACATCACTGCTGTGCTTGCCAACAAGGGTTTCTCCACCCAGTACTATGTTTCGCTTGGGTATCAAATATTTATTAAAATGCATATTAATAACTTTTATGTAACATGTTTTTCTTGACTTTTGGTTAATATTCTGTCTCTCCATAAAAAAATAAAACTACCTCATAATTTGTAAATAAAACAATTCTTTTATAAGTCAGCAGACTTCAATAATCAAATAATTATTTCTCCCACTGTACCATATTGACAAATATTTTGTTTTGTTTTGTTGGTATAACTTAGTTTTGTTTCATGTATAACTCCTCTGTCAACACACATTATTTTTTTTCATCCATAACCCCCCCCTCAACAATCAAAAATTTGATCTGTCAACCTGATAGGGCTGTCCAATTAAAAAACATCCTTACATCCATGTTCTTAAGGACAATGTCCAAATCAAAGAAGAAACAGAAAAGTGGAAGCAAATGATCAAATATATTAAATGGTCAAACTGAACAAAATTCACATAGTTGCAAATCTTAGTTTAATTTTCTCCTGGAGCAGGAAAAATGCAATTTCTTCTCCAGTCTGTGTGATCTGTTAGAGTTTTGAGTGTTCTCCACCTCGGGAAAGCCCGACGAGATTCACGAGCTGGAGATCTTGGCCAGGTTTTGCTGGATGTACTTAATAAAGCGGTGCAGCAGTTTTGATCCACTCTTGTAGTTTAAAGCGGCGGACGGAATGAGCAGATGCGCTCGAGATCCTCTCAGCGATAAATTATGATCAATGGCATGAAGCGGGGAGAGGGAGGAAATCCAATGAAAGAGTCATTATCTTTATCTGGTTATTCAGGCCCGCCCGCTCCATCATTACTCATTACTCTCCAGCCGGAGACTTGTTGAGTCATCCCAGTGTAGAGTCTTACTTTATTGTTTATCTGACTGAGAACACGACCACCAGGCTTCAGAACCTCCAGGCTTCAGAACCTCCAGGCTTCAGAACCTGTCACTATTATGTGCTACATCAGACTAGTCATAAAGAATTCCAAACCACTATTTGTGTTAATAGTAAACTACTTCAGTAGTAATTATATTTATTTACCAATAATATTTACATCTATCACAGATTTTTGTGTATATTGCTCACTGTGTTCAGTTAAAGCATTTTCAGAGTATTTTCTGGTGAGATATAAGTGTGACTCTGTCAGAAATCACAGTATTGTTCTTCATAATTATTATTACTATTATTATTGCTTGAAATAATATTATTGCTTGTTCTTTAGTATGTTTTATTTAAGAATGAAGTGTTTATACAATCACACAAAAACTGAAAATTCTACTGTCAAATATTGGCTCATTTTGTATTTCAAGACAGCTACATGTTCCAAAAAAGTTGCAACGGTTAGCAATAAGAGGCTGGAAAAGTCAAATGTACAGCTGTAGGACCAATTTTCCACTCATTAGGTCAATCAGTAACACGAATGGGTATAAAAAGAGCCTCTTAGAGTGGCAGTGTCTCTTAGAGGTCAAGTTGGGCAGAGGATCACCAATTTTCCCGAATGCTGCGGCTAAAAATAGTGGCGCAATATCAGAAAGGAGATTCTCAGCAAACTGTAAACATGGCCTTGTCCCAACTATTTTGAAATGTGTTGATGCCATGAAATTTGAAATCAACTTATTTTGCCCTTATAATGATACATTTTCTCAGTTTAAACATTTTACATTGCATCTATGTTCTGTACTGAATAAAATGTTGAAATTTGGAATTTCTACATCATTGCATTCAGATTTTATTTACAATTTGTACAGTGTCCCAACTATTTTGGAATCGGGTTTGTACATATGTGGTAAGCATAATGTTGTTACACTAGATTATTGAAATTACTATTAACTAATTGTACTAAATGTACTTTTATTTTGAAATTTGCATTAGGAGACAGTGCGTGAGTGATGTAGGTCATGTGATTGAACATAATATGTTATGCATCATTTTCATTTCTTTATATAGGTCAGTTTATATTTCTGAATTATTTTTTTTGTGAATTTGTTAATCTATCTAAAATGTTCAGGAAGCGCTGTCAAGCAGGTTATGTAGTGTGTAAGCACGAAGGTAGAACTTTTGTCATAGCGATAAAAGGTATGTTTTATCAGCTCGGAAAAAGTGGTTAATTATTCATTATTTACAGAGTTTCTGTGTGAAACGTGTTTGTTAACTTCACTCAGAGATTAGGAATCCGAGTTATAAATGTTGTAAAGCGTACGTTTATTCCGAGTATGATCGTGGGTAATGGCCACCATTACACGTGCGGCCATTAGTTTTCAGTATTTTACAATTCTTATGAAGTTAAATCTGTTTTCCTTTAATGATTCATGAGAGATTTGAATGTATTTCACGATTATACATTGAAAAAGTATGCAATGATTGACAGGCACAACTAGAGCAGAGATTCCTCCTTTCACTGCCTCATGGTGTCTGTTATGTTTCAATACAGGTATGTAAATGGATCATTAAAATATTGTTTTATTTTTCAGTATTTTCTTTTCTCTTCATCATATTTTCATTATTATTGTAGTTCAAAGAATTGTCAATGCTTGTTATGGTTCTCTCTGTCGCAGAATGTCATAGCGATAAGAGGCACAACTAGAGCAGAGATTCCTCCTTTCACTGCCTCATGGTGTCTGTTATGTTTCAATACAGAATCCAAGAAACCAAAACTAAAACACATGACAACTACATCCTCGCGTGAAATCTCTTATCAACAACGCACACAATGCAGAAACAGACCCACTACACATACATACATAAACTGTGCATTAATTAAGAATTCAGTTCATGTCTGCAGTCATGTTAAGTAGTGAGTATTATATGAGGCTTCAAACAAGTATCAGATTTTAGAACCAGGACTACTGTGTTGGTTCTGTTAATCGAGCTCCTGCTGGTTTTATTACAACTGTAATTAGATCCACCTGACTCATCAGAAACTCCTGATACTCCTCAGTGAACCGAGGAAAGATTTACAGATTTTATTAAAGTATCGTACACGAATTATTCAGTATCAACTATGAATTATTTAACATCTATTTTGAATTATTCACAATCTGTTATGAAATATTCAGAGCCTACTATGAATTATTCAGTATCCATTAAGAAATGTTCAGCGATTACCATGCATTGTTCAGTATTTAAAATGTATAATTCATCATTTATAAATTATTTATCCTATTTATTGTAATTGTAACCTGTGACTTTGTAAACAACTTTTTTTTAACTTAAAAAACCTTAGTAAAGGTTTTATACTATTTTAAACTTTTTTCTCAGAAAAAGTAGTTATTGGGAGTGTAGTTATAAGTTTTGTCAGTTTTGTGCTGTAGAAAATGATTTGGTATTTAAATGTAAACAACTGGATGGTGATATATTAGCCTCGAGTTTGTGTGTGGGTTTGTGTATGTGTGTGTGGACACATATTGGAGATAAGGATCATGATCAACCCTCCTGAGGACGTGGAGGTGTGACAGAGCTGTTCAAGCCCTGATCTCTGAGGTTCTGGAGATGCTGGAGCTCCTCTCCTCAGTCGATATATGTGTCTGTCAGGCTGTCAGAGCCACTCTGATAGACGTTGCTTATCCCAGGCTCTTCTCCCGGGCTGTAAGTGGAGCTAAATGCTGGACAGGTCCCTCAGGAGACCTGAGAGTCCAGAGAAAAAGTTGAGGCCAGTATGATGGCGTCATTCAGACACTTGATCCTAACCTTTCCAAAGGTCACAGCAGGAGACCATCTGTTTACCTATGGGCACTTTCACTTCAGCAAGGTTCTGCTAAGAATTGGGTTACTAAGTTTTTTATTCAGTTTAATATTCCAATATAAATACATATTTAGGTAAATAATTAGCCGCTTCCTCCAGCATCAGTAACGTGTTCTGATTACAGTTATAGATAACCAATGTTTGTATTTGTTTGGCTTTTTCCTTTTGGTTTAAAACGTGTGCATTTGTTTGTTAGTGTACAACGATATTGAAAGAACTAGTGTGTCAAGTTATTCAAATATTAAAACAATTACAGTCAGTGGTAACTGAGGTGTCTCCCCTACCTTGGGAGAAACCAAGAAACCTCAGGTGGAACCAAGACACCTTGGGAGGAACCAAAAAAACCCAGGAAGAACCAATGAACCTCAGAAAGAAACTTTGGTAGGAGCTAAGAATCTTTGTGAGGAACAAAGAAACCTCAGAAGGAACCAAGAACACTCAGAGAGGGCCAAGAACCCTCAGAGAGGGCCAAGAACCCTAGGGAGAGTGTCTTGTGGGGGATTTCAAGGGGGTGGAATAGTACCTGAACTAGATATTCAAGTCTAAGAACTTGAATTTATTTTTTATTGTGTTTATTGTTTTGGTTAATATTTTAGTTAGTGTTTTAGTTTATTTTAGTTTATTGTGATTAATAGGATAAAAGAAAGTTGGAGAATATTTAATGGGCTTTCTTCTACATTTTAGTTTTAACCAGCTGCATCCCTGCCTTGGCTCTGTCAGCATCCTGATTTAGCTTAAAAGGAACTAATATAATCCATAATTTACTTTTATCTCAGCATCACCATCATCAAACCCAAGGGTGTTTCACACAGCATCAGTTTGACTCAGCACACAGAGACAAGGCAAGGGGGCGTGTGAGGGAGGTGAGGATGACGAGGTGAGGCAGACAGAGTGAGTTGAACGAGGCGAGGCGCATGGGGCGATGCAGAATCAGGAGTTAATATTGACCACAGTAAGCGATTATTGATGCTTTTGGATGCACAAAAATCTTTGAAGATAAAAGCCCCGATTTTACTGCTTGGAGACCAAATCAGGATCTATAATTAATGAGCCAAACATACAGGGCCTGTAAAAATAGCCCTGTTCCTGAGTGGACAGCTTGTTCCCTGGCCTGGACAGTTTCCGAGCAGCTTTTTTTGCGGACAGTGTCAGATATTCACACATTATCTTCCTGTTCCCTTCAGATCGATAGGCGACTGACAGTTTAATGGTCTTCTAGCCTTGTAATCTCTGCGGAGCTCTAACGTTTCACAATGAAACGTGATTATGCTGACCGCAAGCGTGGGTGTCCGCACTTTGGCCCAGCGTGCAAGGCCTCCTTCAGCGTCCATTAAGGGAAGAGTCCACAACGGCTGTGGCTCTCCAGCTGACTCATATAGAGCAATGTGCTAAAATCTTGAGCCCACCCTAATTTCTTCATATTCTACTTCCAAAAAGTCTTTTTTTTATATTTTTACAGCTAGATGATGGGGACAACAATTATTTCCATCACATTCAGATCGTAATAAGATGCTTGTTGAGAATCTATTCTTTCCACTTGTCTCAGTGAGATATGAGTCAGAAAAGAATTCCTGATCAAATTACAATATTTTTTTTGGTATTTTTGCCCTTTTTAGCTAATAGAAACATGACTTTCTATTGTTTGTTGTTTGTTGGTTTGTTTGCTGTTGTTCATAATATGGATTACCACATTGATATGAATTCTGATGTGTTCGTGATTTGTTTGCAATGCTTGTTAAAATACCATTACATTTATTTCAGGGAAACACCTTGTTAAAATTTAAACAGTTGAGTGAAGCTTCCTGAAGGACATTCAAAGACTCTCATTTTCAGTCCAGTCTCTGGAACTGACCAGTTAAAAAGAAATGTTTTTTTATTGGTCCTGCATATGAATCATTCAACCATAGCACAGTGAAGAAACAGGTGCAGATGATTCCAGATGATCAGGCTGCTGGTGGTGCTGAATGCTGAGTGGTTAGAACTCCTTTATCTGGGCTCCTTGTACCTTTAGACACTTTGCAGACTGTCGCAGTAGAACAGTTGTTCCAATTTATTTCATTTAATCTACTCAAAATTCCATAGACCATATAACAGGCATAAAATATATATATATTTTTTACCAACAAGCAAATATGAAGAAATTAGGGATGGCACAAGACTTGCACAGTACTGTATATGACAAAAGGGAGGTCATTCAACATGTAATAAAGGCTGGACACCTAATGTGCTGTAAAGTGTGTGTGCAAAAATGTAAAAAAGGTCAGATGTTCACAGTTTTGTTTTCTACCAGAGGTTTTGTATGAATCCTGAAGGAGCTCAGGAGCTCAGCAGAGCTGTTACAGTGTGAGATCCAGACTGAAATGTCTCTTAGCACTGAGCTAAAGTGCCAATTACCCTGCCAGGCAGAGGGCTGTAGAATCTGATTTATTCACTTGGGGCAAAAAAACAAAAAACAAAACGCTTTTTTTTTTCTTGGACATCTGAAACCTATTAGCCTCCCCTCACTCCAAAACATCCAGCAGCCATAAAGACTTTCCATCTCTTGGCCTTTTCAGAAGTGACGCCGGGGCAATTTCTTTCCACGCATTAAACGCGCCTCTCCCTGCAGGACGGCGTTGGAAAAACGTGTCCCGTTACAAAACAAGCCTGTCCTCCCATGAATTAAAAAAAAATACTCTTTGCCTCTCTTCTCCATTTAGGTGCATGGAAGGATGGAGGGGAAAAAAAAGAAAGAGGTGGAAAAAGAGGTGCGATGAGAATTCACAGGCCGGATCAGTAGATGTGCCTGATAAACGGCAGCAGACGTGTCATTTATCACGGAAAGCACCAGGGAACGGAGCTGCTCAGACTAGCAGAGGGAGAAATAGATACTTTTCTCACAAGGGCAGATAAAGAAAAAGAAGTGTACTGCAAAAAAAGAAGATAAAAAGAAATTATATCTTTGCGAGCAAGATCTTCTTAAAGGAAAAAAGTGGTGGTGAATGGAACCAGACGTCCCTTACAGAAAGTTGTTCCAAGAAATGCTTATGGTTGCACTGCCTACACCTTTTTTTTTCTACCAGAGCTCTGAGAAGCTTTTGGTCCTGGAAGCCGTTCATGGTGGAAGGATACAGCAGAGCATCATGAGGCCAAATAGTCCCTAAAGAAAAGTGAAGCTTCAACGGGGGTTGATAGGGAATAAAAATGGTTATATTTGTTTTGGAGATAATTCCATTCATCACCACTGTAAATAAATCAGAGTCTCTATAGTAAAGTAACTCACACCCACCACTCTCTGAATGTGTACATTTGAAATGTAAAATGATTTTACAAGACTGTTACAAGAGGATATATATATATATAATATTATATATATAAATATATATAAATCCTTTAGTAACAGAGGATTTATAGGTTGTGTTTTGGTAGAGCACATGTGTATAGTGAAAAACCCACGTTGTGTTTTGGTAAAAAAAAATGCCTAAAAATGCCTGTTTTTATAGTGTAAACCTTAAATATGCACCCAAATATGCTCCCAGAACAGTTACATTTCATTTTATACTCAGTTAAATACATTACGCTTAAGGAAAATGTAAAGATAAGGAGAGAGAGAGAGAGAGAGAGAGAGAGAGAGAGAGAGAGAGAGAGAGATTCTTATACATCTTGATGGTGATATTCCTTAAGTTAGTTAAAAGTGCTTCATAAATAAAACTGATTTCATTTGATTTGTGTAAAATAAAGTGGGATTTGTGAGAAGTAATGCAGCCCAGCATAAAAGTTTCATTTGAAAGTTATAAATAGGTCCAAATTTTACCTCAGGGCTAATAATTAAAAACATGGGACAATTTACTTTACACAAAGGACTTAAAATAAAATAAATGTTTAGAAGTAGGTGGAAAAATGGTTTGTGGACATAATTTGTGCCGAGAGGTTGACTGAAATATTAACCAGAAGTACAAGACCAAGAATAAGACGAATCGACATGATGTGATATTTATTGTAAGCGAAGGCAGGTCGAACCTTTCCTAAAACAAACACTTGCTAATGAGCTGTAGATGTCTTTTAAACATCAAAGATAAAGTGCCCATTGACGATGGAGGGACTGAAGTAAACTAGAGCCGAGATTGATGGACGAGAATCCATGAGTGGAAAATCTCATTGCACGATATTTAGAAGAAGCAATCAAAAATGTGCTGAAATAAAAAAAAACTGTTTATCAGAACTGACCACTGCAGTTCCAGTACAGTTATACTGAGTGACGTGGGCAGAGAGCTGACCACCCTAAGCACCCAGGGAGAGAGGGTTGTACTGAGTGATGGGGAGAAACCATTCTAGCCACCCAAGATACACACAGCTGTGCTGAGTGATGTAGGGAGAAGGAGGACCACCCTACATCCAGAGAGAGAGATAGAACAATTAAACTGAGTGACAGGGAGAGGGAGGATCAGGCGTTGTCATGCAGTGCTTTTGACATAACCAGCTATTTGCTTTTGATTCATGCAGTTATATCTAAATATTATTATATCTAATGATTTATTACTACACCATGATCCATATATTATATATAATGACTGCCTCATTCCACTGACCAGTGGTGGCCATGCAACAGCACTGATTTTTGAGGGAGGGTGTCAAAATCTTTTCATTAAACCAAAAGCAATATAATTACCCTAACACATCGCCTCCAGTGCTCTGATGTAGAAACACACACTTAGATCCAAAAGTATTGGAAACCCTTGTTTAAGGCAAAAAAAAATCAAAAGTATCTGTCTTTCATGTTAATTAGGTCTCTTTACACCAGCCCAACTTTTAACAGAAGTAAATTTCACAAGAAAATGGGCCCCTCTCCGCCTCGCTCACCAACATTCAGGACTACAAGGGAAATTCCCCTTGAAGAGCTTCATCTATTTGCCTCTGCAAGATGGCTGGAACTTTTAAAATGAAAAAGTAAAAACATAGTCTGCAGGAATCGAGGTGGAGAAAATGCATCATCTGTGCACAAACTGAAAAGAAACATTTAAGACCATCCTCAGATATGCACTGTTAAAAAAAACCTAAATTTATATTGAAAGGGACCTGTTAAATAACAGCTAAAACATACTGTTTATATACTTTTTTACTTCTACTGTTTGCCTAAGAGAAAGTATGCTGTTGCTATCATTTATACTTGTATAACATGTATCCCGGAAGCACTTTTAAAGATTATATTTAGTTATTTATTTATTACACTACTGTGATCCACCTGTAAGGCATCTACATCTATCTATACATATGGTATGTACATATAAATAACATCAAGTGTATATACAGGGACTCACATAAGTGGTACACAAGCCAGAATAGATGTAAGTGGTACCTGAAAGGCGCACCCTTTTTCAGTTTTCACTGCGCAAATGCGCTGTGTACGTAATTTGTGACTACATACTGCGCGCACAACCCCCCCGGAACTATGCCTAGGCATAGACCCGAGCACAGTATATGTATACAGTACCCCATCAGTTTTACGTCAATCAGCATTCGCGGTTTCAGTCAAAACAGATATTTATGAGAACGCAACTGTATTACCGCCACCAGTCCAGCGGTGGCAGTAATACACTGAAAAGTTGTCAACTGCCATAAAAAAAATAAGCCTGCTGCAGCATGTAGCATGACTGCTCTGTGTCTTGTCCTCGTATTTTAGTGTTTAACCCAATTTTCATCTGTTATCTCTGTTTATTTAGTATAAGTAAGCTGTGCCCTGTCTAAACATGAGGGTAGAGAGAGTTATTTCAATGTTTCTTTTGTTGTTGCCTAAAACAGGCATTTTAGCCATTTTTTTAAACCAAAAAACAACAATGCAGTTTTTCCACTATACGCGTGTGCTTTTGGTACGTAACCCCTGCCAAAAGTGGGGGATTACTGTATACTGTATATTAGGGCTGGGGATGTCAGCACATATTATTGCTTTAATACATTATTTATTTGATGGAAACAATTATTTTCTCTCATGTTAACAGGATTTTATTTTTATTCTTTTATTTTGAAAGTTTTTGTCCTCGTGCGCATGTGGCTCTGAGCCTCAGCTGTTTTTTTTTTTAAATGATTTGATTACATATTTAAGTTTAGATTTAAGAGAAATGTATGAACTGCAGCTGTATAACTGTGTTAAAGGGAACACTGCTTTTTAAAAGCTCCTTATTAGTTTAAAGTGTTTGCACAATTGCAGAAACCACAGATATCCTTTTCTTTTTTTTTTGCTTTTGTGACATCCGGGCCTCGTCCGTCATGCCCCCTCATCCTTGTACTGGTTGTTTATGTTTGGGCATGCCAGTTAGTAAGGCAATAAGACACCTGAATGTAATGAGCCTCTGCTGCTCAGCGCCGCCCCAAATATAAACAACTTGCACAAGGACGAGGGGGAATGGCTGTACACAGAGGACGGAGGTTTGAAAGAAGCAAATCTGAGAATGTTATTTATTTTTCCTTGCTGCTGATTGGCTTCTGCCCAGTGATGCATCTCTGGCCGCTGCAGTCCAGAATTTCCCCTGTGTAGCGCGTCGAGTGTTCTCATGGATATTTTTGTTCTTCTTAAAGCCCTTTATAACAGACTATACAGCGGAATTTTACATTCTAGCACTGCGGGAGACAGCAGTTAAATGTGAACTTTACAGTATGAATACAGGTTTACCTTTTCATTTTCTTTAAGAGTAAAGTATTAGGCTTAAAATGAATGGTGTGTGTCTACATACAATTACACTAGTTCTCACCACACACATCTCTGCCCAGCCTTGGGCTTCAGCTCTCCTCACATGCTGAGAACATGGAGACCACTTCAGACCACCAGAACGTCAGGCTGGGTTGGAAGATATTAAATATTATATCAACATATAATAAAAACCCAGAGGTCTTTGCCCAGCAAACAAGGATAAGGAAGAATATTTTATGGGCCAACTTCTCCTCATTCGGTGGCAAACTTGGCCTCAGAAGATCCCTGATTCCAGATGTTTGCCATCAGGCTGCTGGGAGCAGAAGCTTGAGGCTTTGTCCGCAGTGACAATAAACAATGGGATGGGATCTTCCTGGTTCTGCAAAAAGCTTCCTCATGCTGCTCATTTCCATGTTTCGGAACTGTTTTGGATGACATCATTTGTGACCTGGAGCAGCTCCTGCTTCGTTAAACCAAGCCTACAGGCTTTCCACCAGCTGCTCAGGAAACGGGGGTCCCCTGACAAACTTTAGGACTTGGAACGGGGACCGTTGGCTCAGTCTGGACTTTTAAATGGAGTTTAGACTCCCAGAGAAGCTACTGTGTAATTTCACAATGGTTAATGAGGGGACAAATTCCATTGCATAAACATGTAATTACACATTCATAACTGCATACTAGCTCAGACATGCTGTCCCTGACACTATCATGTAGCTCAAGTAATCACATTTATGCATTTTTAGTCCTTGAGTCTCTTTGGAGAAACAGAATTTCACCTTATTACATGTATAATTACACAGTCATCACTATCAATCCAACATGTAATTACAAGCAATAACACATGAGCACTTATTGAAGCTTATATTTGTTTAAAACAAAAGTTGACCAGTGATCCATATGTAAGATTGACATTTTGGCTCTGTGTGGGCCAGTTATTGATACATACAGACATTTATTTGTTTCTGGTTATTGCTTTTGCAATTTGTGGGAGTGTGTCTGTGTAAAATATGCATTTCACTATTGTTTTATACACTATTGATTTTTATACCTTGGAAATGTTAAACCACACAATACTCTTACATTATTTTACAACTTCAACAATTAAAACAGTGATGTTAAAAGCACAGTGTGTACATGTGTTAGGTCTGTTTAATCCCATTAGAAACTAATTCATTAGAGAAGCTGCTGGAATACAGCACAGAGAAAAGCTACTCTTCAAACACTGCTGCATTCACAACACATACTACTGCATTCACAACACCTCAGTTGTTTACACTGCAATAGTAATAGTTCATAAAAGAATAGCAACCTGTGCATTTTATACACACACACACACACACTACAGCAAATTGTACGAGCAGTGAACCAAAAATGAGTGGTCTCATTTTTTTCCCATGACTGTATACATGTGTGTGTATGTGTGTTTGTGTGTGTGTATGTGTGTGTGTGTGTGTTTGTGTTTGTGCATCTATTGAATTCAGATCATAATAAATTCAGATGATTTTAAAGTATCTCCTCTTTTATTTAAACAAAAGTGCTCTTGTCTGAGGGTTAAACGAGTGCAGGTATGGGAGTTTAATGAAGGCCTGACTGCAGTTTAAATTTCTGCTAGGACCCCTCTCCTGTATAAACAACAGGCTGCCGTGTGACAGTGAACAAAAACAGTCGTGAGGAACAGCGAGAGACTCTCCTGTTACAGTGCGGCTCTAAATCAGAGAATGAGTTTACTTGGCTTGTCAGAGGCCATTATTCTTCTGGACCTGCTGCCACGTGTAGCCGGTCACTCACATCGGACGCCTGGAAGCTGTAAGCCCAGAAAAAAAGGGCATTAGATTTCCTAAACACAGCAAAAAGTTTTGCTGTGTTTTTAGCTGAGGCATGGTGAGGGTAACATTTAGGTTGTCTAAAAAGCACATAAGTGTTGCCCACTCTCTTTGGCTACACTGTGGTACCCCTCACCAGAGAGTGGTGGGGTTTTGGGGGATCCGAGACCCCCTGACTAATGCTTCACACCCCCTGATTGACACTTGACTCCCATAGAAGCCTAAACAGTAAAATGTAGGAGAGTCCTTGGGAAAAATCTTTAAACCTTAGAACTCACAGTGTGTTAGTAAAATCAGATTTTAGCAAATATTTGACAAATAAAAATTATATGAATCAGTCTAAAACCAGTGTTTGCTCTCCTACATGCTTACTGTTTGCTGTTCTTTTACTTGTCCACTCGGCCACGCTGCCGCTCAGCTGCTCTCTGGACACCCTCCTTCTGCAGGTTTTCCCCACGCACTTGTGGCCAGAGACTATTCTGAAAGTTCTCCCTGTTTCAAAGATTTTCTGTTTGTTTCTAAGCCCTAAATCCCCAGTAGAGGTTAATATTATAACGTGTGGTTGCTAGGTTACAGGGACGCTGGCGAGACTGACATCGCTCCATCTGGAATGTTTAATTTGGGACTTAATGTAAATATTTATCTGATCAATGAATAGTTTAGTTATTTTAACTATTTTTTTCTCGTGGCTACCATGGCAAGAACATATCCACTGCCTGTAAATCCACCATTAGGAAGGCTCCCAGGAAGCCGCTGGCCACGAAGGCCGCAACTGTTGTTCCGCGAGAGATCCGCCATTACCAACAATCCACGGAGCTACTTATCCGCAAGCTGCCCTCCCAGGTGCGTGAGGTCGCTCGGGATTTCAGGACCGACCTACTCTTCCAGAGTTCCGCCATCATGGCTCTGCAGGAAGCCAGAGAAGCTTTTCTTGGTGGATCTGTTCGAGGATGCGTGCCTATGCACCATCCATGCTGGGAGAGTCACCCCCTTGCCTGGAGATGCTCGGCTGGCCCACCGCATTTGTGGAGTTCGGCTTGAACTAACTGTGCTTGTAGTCCCCAATACTTCAGCTGTCGTGCACGTAGTTCTTGCCATGGTCGTCCTACTATTTAGTTATTTTGTTATCTCTATGCACTTTTGTGTACAATTGTGTAAAAAAGATTTTTGTGTAAAATATAGAGTGCTATGTAAATAAAATTCATTATTATTATTATTATTATTATTATTATTATTAATAATAATAATAATAATAATTAAATAATAATAGTTTTTTCAATTAAATAACTTTGTTTCTGCATAACATAGGAACACCAAACAAAGTTTAGCATGATGTCTGACACCTCGAACATCAAATCAAACTGAGAGAAGTTCTTTTTCACTGACAAAAATTCAGATATAGTTTAATCCATTCCCTCCACACACCCCTCAACAAATATTTTGTAAATACCAATATTCCACCCCTGTAGCCAAACCTTTTGCTGGGACGTATTCCCCTATTACAACCAGGTATTTCACTCACTGTAATTTTACACTCTTCTATTCTACAGCTGGGTTTTCCATCCCCATCTTTATAGGAATTTTGGATAAAAACATCTGAATGGAAAAATCTGAAATGTGGAAGAGAGGCTTAAAGAAGTGAACAAAAGAAAGGAAGAAAAGAGACAATGATTGGAATAGAAATGATTATTAAGTCATCATAAACTGCAAAACCAGATTCTACTGTCTGGAAGATAAAAATCAAAAAGCTATGAGAGTGTGAAAAGGGCAATATGAATAAATGTATATTATAACAACAATATTTGTATTCATAATATTTTGTATTATTGTTATTGCTGTTATCATTATTATTGTTATTATTATTTTTATTTTTATTATTGTTGTTGTTGGTCTTGTTGTTCTTGTTGTTCCTACAAGCCATCAGACTACTGAACTGCTAAGTAAATACTTTACATCTTCATTCACTTTAAAATTACAGTCACTTTAAAACTACAGTTGCTTTAAAACTAGTCACTTTAAATTACAGTCACTTTAAAACTATACTCAATTTAAAACTACAGTCCCTAGAAAACTACTGTCCCTTTAAAACTACAGTTACTTAAAAACTGCAGTCCCGTTAAAACTACAGTCACTTTATAACTGTCATGGTTCAGTTCTGGTAGGGAAGGGGGAGGACGCCACAGTACGGTTCAAAAGGATGGGTTTAATGAAAAGAAACACAAAACAAACACAATCCCCGACTCAGCCAACACAACAGAAAACAGAAATACAAATATTACAAAATGATGGTGAATACAAAGGCTAGACCCGTGCTCCTCAAAGAAAACAGAACAATAAACAAAACTCAGGATTCAGGGTTAAACCCTCCTCGCAGCTTCGCGAGCAGAAACGTGGATACAGGTTCCAGCGCTGACAGCGCGTAAACAAAGAGCTTAGACTAGAGAAGCACGGGCCTGCAAAATAGAGAACAGAAATACCAGATGATAAACAGAACATGGGTAAGGAACAACAACATGAACAACAGGAACAACAACATGAAACATACAGACATCCTTGGAAGACGAATACAGACTCAAATGGGAAGGGATCGGCTGGGGTTTAAATAGGGAGAAACAAACAGGTGGAACTAATAATAACAGGACGCGATACAAACGGAAACATGGTGACAGGAAAGGGAACCAGGGGAAAGGGAGAAAGGGAGGACAGGAGGTGAAGTGGGATACGGGAAGACATGAAAACTAATATTCTGGAGACGGGGAGCGGAGTCTACGGAAGGACAGCAAGGTGGCCGTCACAATAACTAATAATTTTTAAACTGTAATCCCTTTAAAACTACAGTTTCTTTAAAACTACAGACCCTTGAAAACTATACTCACTTTTATCAGAGATTTTTCTCAGTAGTACATAGCAAATGTCTCTGAATGTGGGATCCAGCTTTCCATTTTCTATACTGGCAATGTAAACTAAGTCACCAACTTTGAAGTTGTGCTCCTTTGCTCTGCTGATCAGGTCAGCATACTGTTTCATTTTAGTTTGGAATTCCTTGTGATGGTTTCTGACATCTGTTGCTTTTCTCTTTTCTGTTGCTATCTTTTGCAGTTCCAACTTCCTTCTCCAGGTTCGGACACTTAGTATGGACATCTCGTCCAAACATCAGCATAGCTGGTGTCTCTTCTGATGCTCTGTGTGGTGTTGAGCAGTACGCCATTAATATCTTTGGAAGCTCTCCTTTCCATGCCTTTCCCTCACACTGGGTTGCTCTGAAGACTTTCTTCAGGTATCTGTAAAACCTCTCAATTTTTCGGTTGCTCCTTAGATAGTATGGTAATGCTCTGATGTGCTTAATTCCACATGACATGAGAAAAAATTAAAAGAGTTGCCCTACAAACTGCTTACCATTATCAGTAACAGGGGATAGCCAAATCTAGCAAATATCTTAGCCAGTTTTGTAACTACAGTGGCTGAGGAAATAACGACAGTCACTGGAAAGGAAGTATAGTTGTCTATCACAATTAGTATGTCCTGTTTTTGGATAGGACCTACCAGATCAATACCTATCTGAGGCCATGGTCTCTGTGATAGTTCTAGTGGTTGTAAGGGTTGATCTTCATGTAGGTCCATGTTGGGCCAGAAGAATTTGCTCCCAAGATATTGCTTTGTGCAAATCACTCCTTGGTGAGTATCATGTCCGATCTTCAGTGCTTGTTTCACCATTGCTCTTGGTAACACTATCCTGTGTCCTCTTAGCACAAGTCCATCATACTCTGCAGCACCTCTGTTGTAAGGTTTCAGTTCCTCTGGGACTTGGCTCGGTCATTCTCCTGTCTCCACAATTATTTTTAGTTGCTTCAGTGTGTCATCTTCTATCATTTTCTGTTTTATGTTCTCAAGATCCATGGCTTGTACCTCATGCATTGTTACTGATCTGTCTACATAGGTTTCCACATACTCATTATACTTTTTGAGTGAATCTGCTACATTGGATTTTCCTACCATGTGTTCTATCCTGTAGTCATATGCTTGTAGTCTTAGGCCAAGTCTCTGTATTCGTGGTGGTGACAGCATTTCTTTCTTTGGGTTGAACATGTAAATGAGGGATTTGTGGTCATTTTGCAGCGTAAACTTTGCCCCCCCAAAAGTATGTCCTAAAATGTTCCACTGCCCATACACATACACTTGGTTGAATAGTCAGCCCAACCAACCCCTCTACCTACTCGTCATATTTGTGAGTACTCTGGCTCCCTGGAGCCTTCACCTACCTGTCTGTGTGCGTGTGAGAATGCAGGTTTCCTGGTGGAAATCTCTACTCCCAATAGAGATTGTTATTAGATCAAAGCGAGTGGGTTACCTGCTCACTTGCCTGTGTCCATGCTTGGGCTTTCCACCATTCTATATTTGGGCTTACTCAGTCATTGCTGTCTTACCCATGACACCTTTCCTAGACAGCTTAGCGTAGTGGTTCTGATAGGTTTGCATAGTTTGGTATGAATTTCATGAGAACTCCACAGGTGCCTAGGAATGAGCGGAGTAGCTGTATGTTCTCAAATCTGGGTGCTTTGAAGACAGCTCCAACTTTTCTCGGGTCTGGTTTAATATCTTTGGTGGTGATCACGTGTCCCAGTGTCTCAATCTGTTGTAGTCTGAAAATGCACTTGTTCTGTTGAGGGTTAGACCTCTTTTCTGGCCCACTACATCATCCATGTAGCAGATGGTGCCAGGCATTCCAAATAACATAGAGTCCATAACCTTCTGATAGGCTTCCGGTGCACTCAATGATCCAAAGGGAAATTTTCTGAAATGGTAGCACCCTCTATGTGTGATGAATGTCGTCAGGGGTCTGGATTCTGGGGCTAATTCACATTGCCAAAACCTTTTCCGTGCATCCAGCTTAGCACTTTTGCTCCTTGCACTGACTGTAAGATACTGTCTACAGTTGGCACTGGGTGTCATTCCCTGATCACTGCTCTATTAAATTTCCTGAGGTCTACACATAGCCTCACTTGTTTTGTGTCTTTCCTGGGTATGATCAGGATATTAGAAACCCATTCTGATTCTTCTTTCACTTCCTCTCTTATATCCTGTTCTTGTCTAGCTCCTGGTTTACAGCATCTAACATGGGATAAGGGATTCTCCTTAAACCCTGTGTTACAGGCTGGACTTTTTGACTGTAACCTTATGGCTGTAACCTTTAATCTGACCTAGTCCTTTGAAAACTAGTGCATACTCTTTAACAAGGCCGTTAAACTTTATTGGCACTTTATTCTAGTCTTTACAATGTTTTCTGCAGACAGTTTTGCGTGATGCATATTTGGGGATGTAAATGCCTTGCTTGGAGGAATATGAACAGCAGCTTCTTCATTTGGCTCATAATCAGAATCATCAGACGGTGATGGTCTTCGTCTTCAGGCACATCCTCCCATTTCACAATTAAAGATTTGCCCATGGGAACAGAAAAGGTTTCTGTCTAAATTCATAACACTTGCATTCTCGCACTTACAGGTCAATAGAGGTAGAGAGGGGGAGAGTGTGTGTAAGTAATTGGGGTGAAATAGGTCACATAGTTTCTAATTTGAACCCTTTAACCTCCACTTTGACTGCTGGGTCAAACTGACATGAACAGTATCTGTCTAATATAAACATGTTGCTTACCCTTATTAAGCCAAGCTCCAGACGTTTCATACTGAAAAAATACTTTTAACTGTTTTCATTAAGGTGACAGCTGGTGGCCTAGTGGTTAGAGCAATCGGCCTGCATTCAGGAAGTTGTGGGTTTGATTCCCAAGACTGCTAAACACAGCTGAGGTACCCTGAGCAAGTCTCCACACACTGTTCCCTGGGTGCTGTGTTCCTGTCTGCCCGCTGCATCACTTGGTTAATGGGTAAAATGCAGAGGAAGAGTTTTGCTCTGTTCACACTATGTCCGGTGGTGTGACAGAATGGTCACTTTAATTTTTGTCATTTAAAGCGGGTCAATTTGACCAAAACATAAAAGTGGGGTTAAATGATGTGTTTACTTTACACTGTTTGCACTGTTTGTCTGCCTTTCTTCACAGCATCTAAAGTGACCCCTACTCTGATTGCTAGAGTCTGGATTACCGGGCTATTAGCAGAACTGAAACGAGGTGTGTGACGACAACGAACCCGAGCACCGTGTTTTCACTCAGAGGCCATTTATGAGTTCCCGACTGCGGCGCTATGGCCGCAGCGTTGTCGCACACAATAAAAATGTCAGAAATATGACCATTTATTGAATGCTGGAGGAAAAAAAAAGAGGCTGCATCCTAATATAGCAGAGCACAGCTCTTTAAATTCGTCAAACTGTGGTCTATCTGTGGCGGGGTCGCATGCCTGACTCATAATGGGGCCTAATTGCAAGCAATTACAGGCTCCATTATGGAAAATAATGGTGTCCATTTATCATCCCCGCAGACGGGGAGGGAAAAAGAGGGCCTGGAGAATGTCACATATGGTTAAATCGTAGCCTTTTGTCACTCATTTTGGAGGAGTTCTTCAGACTTTACTCGCTTTTTCCGCCAACAGAGTGAAACATTTTGAAGAGGCTTCTGTACGGCATTAGCATTAGCATTTTAAAACGCTGACGTCCGGGAATTTGGAGATGGGCTTTTATGACTGATTCACTTGAGTGGACTGAAGGGAGTTAAGGAGTTACTACTCAGCCTAAGCCTTCAATAGACACCGTCTGGTAAGTATTGGTGAGTCAGACAGCAACCACGATGATCGAGGGCCCACCTGATGGAATGTATGTGTAAACTATGATAGCAACCTGGTCTGTCAGCTAGTGTTTTAATGCATGTCATTGCAATTCCAAAATGGAAAATTAAAAATATTTCAATGCATAATTCTGTAGTTTTAATGCCACTAAATGCAAATAAAAACCAAAATAAAGAAAAAAATAGGTCAGGGCTACTCAACTTCAATAGCAAGTGGGCCAGACATGAAAGTCACTGGGGTTTTGAGGGCCATAGAATTTCGTGCTGTACAGGCTGTTGGTACCGGGGGGATTGTGGTGGGGGGCATTCACGGGATTCGTAAGCCGGCCCAAATTTACCATCGACCCGGTATACCCGATGATCGCTTTAACCGCCAAACATAGCTGTTTTAACGCTGTCCGGTTCTAAACGAGAACTCTGACATTTAAAGTCGTTAGAGTGGATACATCACAGCTAAAACTACAGAGATTCTCCCCTCGCTGTGTGTGTGACTGGATTCTCTTTCCTTACCGCCAGCTCTGTTCTGCTTTTTCTTTAACACACCCATTTTCTGACATATCCCACCTCTCTATTCTGCTCTCGGATTGGATAATTCCATACAACACAGCAGATCAACACAGCAGATATCTAATCTTGGCAAAGGTAGTGGGGGACTACCAGCCAATCATGATCCAAAACCCATTATTTTAGTATATCACACGAATCACATACTGATTTACTGGCAGTCTTGTGGGCCATTAAAGATTTCAAAAGGGCCGGATCCACTAGTTGCATAGGCCTGCAATATGTAATATGTATTATAGGTAGTCTATTGTATTGCTAAAACAGTCCTGTTGGTAGCACATAAGGCAGACAATCAGGCTCCTCTGGTATTTGCAATAATCCACAACATTCAAAACAACAAATCAAAGTCAGGGTTGAGGGTATGCTGGAGTGTCAATCATTGTGTGCAGCTTCACTCCCATATACAATTATTTATTATTAAATAATAAATAATTATTTGACCCCTCGCTGATTTTGTAAGTTTGTCCAATGACAAAGAAATGAAAAGTCTCAGAACAGTATCA
>JBBJLR010105168.1:0-43930 GCA_037577145.1 Brachypetersius gabonensis | reverse complement strand
GTTCCGGGGCACGGAGCTGTCACTCAAATACCTGCTGGCAAATGAGTCAAAGCCCCGCCCACATGAGAGATCTGTGCCAAAACTGCAAACGAATCCTTAAGCAGCGAAAATGTAAAATGGGGCGGAGTGACTGAAAAGCCAGCAGCGAAACTGAAAAACCAGCAGCGAAACTGAAAAACTAGCAGCGAAACTGAAAAGCCAGCAGCGAAAAATTTTGTTTGATATTAGGGAAGTTTTGTTTCAACATTTTGGCACAAATCTGAGTCCAGACACACCAACAAATCACATCACAAAGATGGAACAACACATGTGTACAGTGCTCAGGGGACGGGGGTGTTTGGGGCGTGACTGAGGTGGCCCCGACAGGACAAATATATAGTGGGCAAAGCCAAGAAAAGCTGATTAAAATCAGAGATGTCAAAGAGAGAGATACCAGGGATCCCAGGGTGATACCAGCATAAATCAACGGAAAAAATAATGAATTGGATCCAAACACTTACATCATGTAACATGTTCTGTGGGGCAGTAGAGTGCCAGAGTAGTTTAAGTCAAGTCCATGGGCTGCTTGCAGATGGCCATTAAAAACCTAGATAATAGATGATGAAGTGACGGAGTCCAACACTATTTATGCAGTGCATCCACAGGCTTTGAAAAGGAAATGCGTCATGATTAATGTCAAACAGAAGATGTATGTAATTGCCCTGCCAAATAATATTGAAAGGGACTGATGTACATAATTGCAACTGCATTGATAAACTGTAAGGAAGTAGAGGGATTATTGAAAATGTTTGTAACCTCGTGTAACCTCATATTATATGTGTAGTACCATTTTTTATCATCAGCTTTATAACGGAACGTATGTTGCAATTACGCGTCTTTTTGCTTTGTATCCTTTTGAAAGTCTTTTCAAAGTATACCATTGTAACTGCACTGTAGTATGTAGTAAGTGCTGAATAAATATGTTACCTTAAATAAATACATGGAAAAGATGATAAAAGTATGCCTTAAAAGTTAGCCTATAACATATTTATTGCAGGACACTGAAAAGTACACTTTTGAAAAATGAAATGAAGTACAACTTCAAATAAGCGTTGAATAAATGGGTTTCAATAAATATGCTGCAATGTAACTGAAAATATGCTTACATTTTAAAAGACAGAACAAAATGGATTTTAATTACACTATACTGACAGCATACTTTCTAATCCCATACTTAAGTACAGTAAAGGTATGTACTGAAAAAATACAAATGTATTGCAAATGTATTATTTATATTTCTAACACCTTTTTAGTGCATTTAAGAACACGTCTTTTTGACATGGATATACCTACTATTATCATCATGTAATCATGTTTTAGTGAATTATGATGGGCAACAAGTATTTCTGTGACATGTATTTCAGAATATATGTGTCAAGCTCTTTTCTGATCCAGTATCTGATCCGTTTTCCATCCATATTGGCCTGATACTGATACCAGATACCAGAGTTTCAGATCGGTGTCCTTAACATAACCCTCTCTCTTTCTCTCCCTCCACACTAATCTGCTCTATGGGACTACTTAACTGTGTAGAATAATCCAGCTGGATGTCTGTGTTGGCTTTAGCAGAAATTGGAATAGTGTCTGTCTCTCACTGTAAGCGCCGTCCCTAAGCCGAACTGTAATAGTCAGAGCGGAAAAGTAATATGTCCAAGGTAATCTATGCTTCTACGGTTCTATCAAATGCTCTGTTTGTGTGCATTCAGGCCGTCCCCTGTGGGAATAATACAGGGGCAAGGAGCAAAATTGCCAGCATCTGTCTTTAAACATAACCTTCTGCCTCTTTGATCTCCTTCTCCATACTAAGCTGCTCTATAGGCCTATTTAGCTCCATAGAATAATCCGGCTGAATTTCGGTGTTGGCGTTAGCAGAAAGAGGAATACTGGCTGTCTGTTAGCATCTCTCAAAATTCTCCACTGTAAGCAGAGCCGTTAAGTTGAATTATAATTGTTGAAAGACCAAGGGCCACTACAGGCAAAGCCCCAACCCTCCAGTTTATAAGGCTTAATATAATCATTCAAATTTGTTATTGCCCCAACCAATATACTGTTTAGTTGAGAGAAGTGATGAATATTGACATTCCACCAGTGTACCGAATGGACATATAGCATTACACCACATAAAGACTGCAGAAGGGAGTTTGGTTTGTTGAGTTGAAGAGCTCAACACTGTGAGAGTTCTATAGTGAGAGTTGACATTATCTACATGTTTTAAGATTCATTTGTAAGGTCATTTATACTGTTCGGTAATATATCAATTTGAGGTTTTGCTGTTATTAGAGTTTTGTAAATGTCAAAATCAACCATACCATTCAGTAATACACTGTTTAACACACTAGCATTTACCAAAATGTACACATTTGTCAAGAACTAGTCAGATCTACTGTTTACATCTGTCCTGTAGCAGAAAACAGAATATATATAGTCTAAACCACCTGTACTCGAAACCATTTACTCTACACCATCCACTCTACATTGTCTCTAAACCTGTACCCTAAAATCTACTCTTAATAAATTACTCTACACAGTGGTGCAAAAATGGGATAAGCAGTATATGCGGTGCAAGGGAGGGACAGAAAAAATATCATTGGCATTTATGTTTTAAAACTGTTCTTGTGCTTTTAATCATGACTATGCTCTAAATATGCTGTTTAAAATAGAAACGTAGGGCCTGGCCACTGGCAGTAGATGTTATGAGCAGCGATACTGCCGCCGGGGGGGCCAAGAATCCTACCTTCAGCACCACCACTTGGTCCCTGAGCAAGACCCTTATCTCTAATTTGCTCCAGGGAGACTGTAGCTAGGGAATGGAAGCCGCTTTGGATAAAAGCGTCTGATAAATGCCATAAAATGTAAATATTCTAAAATGTTTATGCCTCTACTCCACATATTCTAATCTAAATCTTTGCTAAAAGTTTTACTATACATCATCTGTGCTATATCATGACTGAACCTCTATTTGAAACCAGATTTCCCCAACCACTGGGCCATGGATCGGTATCGGTCTATGAGTCATTTGGTACTGGGCCACACAGTAAGACAGAATAAAAAATATCTTTTGATTATCAGGGTCTGAAAGATCTTTTATTTTGAAAAAAATACTGTCTCGGTCATGTGAAAATGTAGCTCACAAGCTAGCAAAAATGAGTAAAAAACAAACACAATTTGTTTTTAGTTGTATCTATACTGGTCCGTGAGAAAACAATGCAAAAAAAATGCAACAAAAATGTTGGGGGGCGCTATTCTAAACCATTTACTATGCACCAACTGCTCTAAACCATTTAATCTATGCCATCTATTTAAAATCATCTCGAAACCTGTATTCATACCATCTAGAGTAAATCATCTATTAACCATTTACTTTAAACCATTTATTCTATATCTAGTATAATCCTGTATTCTAAACTATCTACTCTAAAGCATCTATTTTAAGCCATCTCTAAACCTGTACTCTACATCATCTACTCTACTCTGCCTACTCTAAACATCTCTATACTATTTACTCTACACCATCAACCCTAAATCACCTCTAATCTAATCTAAACCATGTCTAAACCTGTGCTTTTTACCATCTAGTCTAAATCACCTCTTAACAGTTTCCTTTACAGCATCTACATCATGACTAAACCTGTATTACAAACCATTTCCTCTGAACCATCTTCTCTAAACTGTCTCTAAACCATCTACTTTAGACCTGTGTTCTAAACCATCTACTCCAAGCCATTTATTCCTAAACATCTCTAAATATGTACTCTACATCATCTAGTTTGAAACATTTGCTCTACATCACCTAAACTGCTCTAAATAAATTATTCTACAAACTCTGTTTAGCGTTGATGGTATCTGAACTTGCACTCTTTCTATTCTAAACCATCTAAACCTGTAATGCAAACCATCTATTCTGAACCATGTCTCAGCCTGTACTGTACATATTTGATCCTAACCATCTCTAAACCTTTTACTCTAAACCATCTGCTCTAACCTATCTCCAATCCTGTCCTCTAAAACATTTCCTCTTCAATTTTTCTTCCAGATGGGAAATGCCTCTGAAACCGGGCGGTTTGTTTCCACAATCCCCAAGGAGCACGACGTCTTCATGGGTGCCGTATACACAACCTTCTGTAAGCCTTTCTCACACAAAATTCACCCTTAGTGCATATGCAAAAGCCATACTACCTCAGAATGCAGAGCCATCTGTGGCTTGGAATGAATTGGCTTTGCCACCAGTGAGCCTTAACTTTTATCCCTACAGCTGTCACTGCTTAATTCTTATAAAATAAGCAAAAATATCTAGAAATAGGTTGATTAATCTTGTTGTTTTCTTTAAAAATATCAGAGGAGGATGAATATTATATACTTTGGTTTTCACTCAGTCATATATATGTTATTTTCCAGTGGGACTCATAGAGCTAGTCTTCAGTTTCAGCCAAATTCTAACAGCTACATTAAAGGTACATCCCACTGTCAACCCTAAGGAATTAGTTTTATTATTTTAGCCTAAGTTTTCTTAATGTTCTACTCTAAACACAGACATGTGAAGCTTGTAGAATGCATTATGGCTGTCGAACTACTGATATCATTAATAGTAATTAAGGTTCATTCTGATGTATGTTTTAGACCATTGTCTTGTTGTCAAATCCAGACTCTTTTGTTTTTCGGTTTCTTCACTGACCGCGAGACATTAACTTCCAGGATTTCTTTCTTTTCCCTATTTTCTGTGTCACTGTTGCACTATCCCAAAAATAGTTCATTTTAATAAATAATTATTACATTGATTTTAGATTAGTTGGATCTGATCGTCTGTTCCATTCGAGTTAGAAAGTCAGAATTCAGAAGAAAATTTCAACTTTGAAAATTGGAGGAACCTCACTAACTCTGACCTGAAAATCCAAGATGGCTGTTCAGTGCATGGTTACAATCAATCTGTGTACATGTTACTACAGTGTTTTTATGCACAAAATACAGTGTAATGCTTTGTTATCCAACTAGATAATAATGGATAACAATGGCTAACCTGACTAGAACCAAACTGACTTTTCTTAGAACCAAACTAATAATTGTTGGTGGAAACCCCTGCAAATTCATGGAAACTGCAGATATCCTCTGCATTTTTTTTTTTTGCTTTTTTCATCGTGATATATATTTTTAAAATTCATTTAAGTGCAAAATTATTAAGAAAAATATCTTTTGCTATTTTCAACTGAAGTCCGCTAATTTTGTTACATAACTAATAATGTAATTCAGCTATATTTCCATATAAAATATAACTGTGTAAATTTTTTAGTTCTGTCCAGAGAACACAAAGCAACTGTATACTGGTTGCTGTTCTGTGATGCATTTCTGGTAACTGCAGTCCAGAATTCCCGCATCATAAAAGTTTCCCACATGGAGCATCTTGAGCGTTTCTTGTGTTTTTTATTTTGTTCTTACATCCCTGTATTTGTATTACTGTATTTACCTGTTTATACCAAAGAAAATGACAACACATGCCAAAGAGAATGCTCTTGCATGAATTACAGTACAGGGTATACAGGGGTATCATCGGTATTTACATTCTAGCACTGCGGGAGACAGCAGTTCAGTGTAAATTGTACAGTACAAATATGGGTGTACCTTTACATTTTCTTTAAGGGTAATGTATTAAGCTAAACATGAAATTAAAGTGGTTTGGAAGCATATATGGGGGCATAATTTAGTTTTACACTATAAAAATAGGCATTTTTAGGCGTGTTTTTTCACAGTTCGGGGGTTGACTTCATGGGTGTCGCCGCCATTCAATCTGAAGGAGACGTGTCCTCCTCACAATTCATAATCATTCATTTGGACCCCCCCCTCCCACACACACATTTACACATAATTTACACACATTTACAGCTGTTTCGCAAAATAATCCATTCCACTTAATCAAGAGGAGAATACACACACCACTGAAAATCTGCTCTGGGTTTGCCTCCAACTCACCACATGCAGGTGAAGTGAATGCTCAGTGCATAGACAAGTTGCTCGAACCTGGAGCAGGTAACTCAGCCCCATTGTGCTTTTTTCCTACTGCTGCTGTTTCTATGGAATTTCCCCATTGTGGGATTAATAAAGTTAATCTAATCTAATCTAAAAGAAGTTTGGAAACCACTGCCCTAGGCCACGTTAAATGAATGTGACAATGAAATATTGAACTAAACAATGAAATATAAGGAGTAAGCTTTGCCTTATTTAGGCACTTAAACAGTAAACCTGGGGTATTCTTGGTTGATGAACAATTGTTTGCAATATTTGCTCCATGTCCAGACAAAATTCTTTACAAAGAGGCAGAAATGAACTCAAACTTTCCCCACAAGACAGCTTTTTTTCTCCAATGGAAATGTTGTGTTACATCTGAAACTAATAAAAAAAATACACAAAAATACGAAGTAAAATGCACCCATAAGGTCATTGTTGGTGATAAACTGTGTCACATTAATTTAATTATCGTAGCGTTAGCAGTGGGTTTAAAAACAGGCTGATGAATATCTGAACTAGTGGAGTTCTTGTTGAATTGTAGAGTCTCTAAAATAGCCATTGAATTAAGTGTCTTTTGCAGATGTAATTAGGTGTTTAAAACCCTCAGACAACACCCCCCCCACCCCCACATTCACACAATCACTGTATTCTGATTTCGATTAATTACATTGATGGCCTTTTGTCCAGATCTAGGAGGGCTCAGGGTTAACCATCGTTAACTGGCTGAATCTACATAGAAAATCATCCTGATCTGTCATCCTTTTGTTTCCAACCAAAACAGACTTGAAATACAACATGCATGATGATTCTGTTAAAACAAGACCAAACTAAAAGCTTTAGGATTGCTCACTGCAGTGCTATGTAAACATCTTCAGTTAACTTGGAGCACCACGTCATATTTCTGCAATACAGCAGTCTTGAGCTGAGTCAGAGCTGAGCAGAACTGCCATGCCATTGTGAAACTGATTGGTTTCACTTCAAGAAATATATTATTAAAAAGGCATGCTGGAATAGGAAAGGACTCACTTTCACATACGTCCTATCTTTGAAATGAGAACATTTTCTGTCATTTGCATGAACAAACGACCTTGAATCGTACATAATATTTCTCTAGTGATATGCATACATTGGACTAAGAGCAATTACTGGTCACAATTAATGTCATGTTTGTGTTCATATAATGAAAATAAAAGACTTTTATTCAGTCAACTTATTTCTCTTTAGTGCTGCCCCATCTATTTGAATTGTCTCTCATGTGCATGCAGAGTAAAAAATGTGAATTATCCTGGAGTGACCAAAATAGTAAGGGCCCAGCTCCAGAGGTCACAGGCCTTGCTGTGTGAGAATGGCCAGCATTAAGAGCGGTGCGTTCTCACAATGGCAATGAAATGACATTAAAATAACAACAGCTTGCTCTTTGGCAAACATCCAAGATCGCTGAAAGCTAATGCAACATTAACATTTGTGCTGCATGCTTCGCTCTAATCAGAGCATGGATAGATGCACAGTAAAGTCTAAACCCACAGAAACTAAAAAAATAGCATATTCTGTATTTTTTTTTCTGTACTCCCAATTTCAGGCGTGCTGTCTCTCCTGGGGAACGGTGTTCTGCTCCTTGTAGCGTATCGGAAGAGATCGTCCCTGAAGCCGGCAGAGTACTTCATTGTGAACTTGTCCATCAGCGATCTTGGAATGACTGTGACTCTTTTCCCTCTAGCCATTCCCTCAGCATTCGCACACAAGTAAGTCCCCGTCTCACATGCAAACAATACCTTGACTTAAGAAAAACGTAACCACTGCAATCCGACAAGATACGCAAACTCTGATTTCAAATTCCATTTCAGAATAATTGCTGGAATGATTGCCTACTGTGGCCCAAATAAACCATCTGGTGCAGATGGATGACACAGATAACAGCTGAAAAAATATGAATTATAACATATTAAGATTGAACTGACATCCTATTAACTGGTTGTGCTTTGACGCAGAGTCACATTCTAGACTGTCCTTTAACTTTAAACGCACTCGTTAACTGTTTCATCCCATTGGCGGTCACTTAATAGCTCGTTACATATCTAACACTGATCTGGAGATCCACATTGTAATTATAATTAAATTAGGTGTCTTTTGTAGGTCAGTAGTGATTAATAAAAATATGACTGTTTTAATGGAGTTTTGCTATTTGTCCCTTTATAATCTCATCACGGTATTAGGTAGCAGTCAGTTCTCGAGGGTGATGTGTTGGAAGCAGGAAAACTGAGTGAATGTAAGAACTTTAACAAGGCAATTTGTGACGACTGGGTCTTGTGTGGTGGTCCAAGTAAAGTTAATTTGTGAACTGGTGACAGTTTCATGGGTGCCTAAGGCTCTCTGATGCAATAAGGGTGTGGAGGCTAGTCTTTCTGGTCTGATCCCACAGAAGAGTTACCGTAGCAGAAACTGGAAAAGTTAAAGCTCACTATGACAGAAACACAAAGAACACATAATAACCCCCAATGCAATAACTGTTCAGTGAAGGAATATAGTTCAAGGTATTGACTTAGCCTTAATTTGACCAAACGTCTGTAGGATATGATGGACAATCCAGTTGGAACCATGGAGGCTCCATCTGTGTCTTATGGTTTGCATGCCTTTTAAATCCCTCAGCAAGCATCTAGGTCAGTATCCAGTACCTTTTCAGGCAAGGTCAGAAAACAAACTGTTCAGATATGGACATTATTGGGTAAAATGCACTAAAACAATGAAATTATTAATATATTTAGTATATTATACCCAGTAAATTCTCAGACCAGGAAACAGGGTCTGTATTCAGTACCTTTTTCAGACAAGGTCAGAGCATATAAACTTTTAGACATTATACTGGGTATAATACACTAAAGCTGTTAATTTATTGATCCCACTCATTTTTTTAAAGGTGGCTGTTTGGAGAGCTGACGTGTTTGTACTACGCTGTATGTGGTGTCCTCTTTGGCTTGTCCAGCTTGACCAACCTCACTGCGTTATCTTCAGTCTGCTGCCTCAAAGTCTGCTTCCCTATCTATGGTACAGTTGACTCCAATTATGTGTCTAAACTTCGATTTCTAATTAAGTACGCTATGTATGAATCTTTCATACTGAAACTCTTCTTGCCCTTTTAGGATTCTGAATATGATGTTGTTTATAACAGTCAGCACTTCTGGCTTGCTCTAACCTCACTCAGAGGAATTAGACCGGACGTTTGGCCCATTATTTGCTTTGTACTGTTTACAGATCTAGATATCTGTTCAACATGCCTATTCCTGGGAGAAAACCCTCAAGCCAGTAAAAAAATATGGAAGGTTGTGTGGAATTAGACATGATGTGGGGAAGGGAAACTAAACATAATGTGAAGCAGAAAAAAGCAACGTTTTGGGGAAGGAGAGATGATAATATGAACCGATGTGACAGAAAGAAGTGAATTTTTTAACATCTTTACTTAAATATTTCAGATATTTTGCAATAGACCACAGTATGCTGCACCGTAGTATCTAAAGTATCACTTTAGCATTAGAATCAGAAAAAAGATATCAGATTTACTGCCTTTCTAGTTTATGTACTTGGACCTGCCATATTCTCACAAGCTATTTTTGTACCTCTCTTTCCCACTACAGGTAACAAGTTCTCATCCTCTCATGCTTGTCTGATGATAGTTGGCGTATGGTGCTATGCCTCAGTGTTTGCTGTGGGGCCGTTGGCGCACTGGGGCCACTATGGTCCTGAGCCTTATGGGACAGCATGTTGCATAGACTGGTAAGTGTAAGTGGTCATTAAAAAGTGAACAACTACAGTTAGTGCTTCCGTTTGGGCTATAAATCTAACAAAAACAAACAAACAAACAAACAAAATGTAACAATGAACTGCTACAAAATGCTAACTGCTGCTAGCACATCTATGTGATTTTGTAATGTTATGTTAGCGTAAACATTAACATAACATAATAACATGTTTCATTCTGCATGTAATAGTTTTACAGTGATGTCTTCAATATCGAGTCATGGCATGGAACTGGGTTCTCACTTCAAATGAGTCCCACCCACTGAAAATTAAAACATCATTGGTTGATTCCACTATCAATAACTAATTAAGCATTTCAGCTCTACATTATCCAGTCAGGCATAGCAGAACACCCTAACTGGATAATTCACAATTGTAGGTGTGTCATTTCCACATATAACAATGTAACAATAATTCAACAAAAATAACAATGTTACAAGTTATGTTGTTTTTTAAGGGATTATTATTGACAAGGGTTATAATTTTTCTATGTAAATTTAATTACATTGAAAAATGTAATTAAATTGAATTTAAAACTTACAAACACATATTTTTTAATTCTCCAAAATCATAACACCTTCTCTAAACATCTTGGAAGGCCCTAAGGGTTCCCTTCTGCTGAAAGAAAGAAAATTAAAGGTGCCATGACATGCTGATTTTGTATGCTTTTAAATATTTCTTAGTGGTTCCCTAATACTGTATTTGACATCTCTTTTTAAAATTCAGCCTTAGTGCAGAATTACAGCGACTTAGAGCCAGTCCCACAATGAGATTTCCTGAGGACGCGCCGTTTCTGTGTCTGTAGCTTTAAGTGATAATGAGGAGGAGAGAGACAAGGCAAGAAGGAGAAAGGCGGAGCAAGGTGGAGGGTGGGGGAGGGACCAGCTTGCGGCCACTTTTTTTACTGTGTATAGCAAAAGACAGTTGGTAAAAGACAGTTGTATTCTCTGTAGTGAGATTCGGGACATTTCTTTGAGCTGAGATCAGTGCCTATAGCCCCGTTGCTGTAAGACTCCTCAAATTTTACCCATTCTCATCTGATCACCCTGGTTTGCAGAGGTGCTCACTAATAGTCATTTCAATGAGGGGAAAGGCAGATATTGCGCATGCCATAACATTAAAAGCAGTACAGTTATCCAAATATCCAACACTAGAGTTATTGTATGTATACACACACATACCTGATGCTCTTTAGCTTTACATTTGTGACAGCAGCCTTTTAACTGGGCTGTTAACTGTTAGCTGCAGAGCTAATGTTACAGCCACATTCGAAGGGTAAAATGCCCGGTAACCATTTACAGCAAAGCAACAAAATTATATAGTGTTACGAGTCTGAGGTTTGTAGCTGAGCCAAGGAGAGTTGGAACTGATCCAGACTTCATTTTCAGCCGTTCAGCAAGACCAGCTCTGTATTGTGTCAGTACATTTCCAGAGAAAATAAAATTAACCCACTGGTTCTTCAGAGATTCTTCAGAAGGAACAAAAAAAATTACATCACCAAGCAACTGCCATTCACTCGTTTGCCAGCCATGATGTGTCCAAATGAAAAAATGGTTTCTCATGGAAAGCACTGACTGTTGGTCATGCAAATTTTTTTGAGGAAGGGGCTGAAATTCTCTGGGCGGGCCAGACATGAGTAAGAGGAGGTAACCTTTCCCCATATTACTACATACTGTGCAAATTCCAGATTGGGGCCAATCTAAGCTGTCCTTCTCTCAGCAGACGCCATTTTGACCACGTAGCGGAGGGGGCGGTACTTTCAACATGTTTTCGAATTGGATAATGGCGGCAAACAGTGAAATACAAGCCCAAGCGGAGGCTGCTGGTTCGTATAAATATAAATAACGTTAATAAAATAATTTTTCTGATGTACACTGCGGTAAAACCGGCAGATATTTTGGCGGGCTGGAGAATCGCGAGCAAATCTTAGTCCGTCACTTCCGCTAAGTGCGAAACGTTAGTGTTCCGTTTAGGACAGCACTGACCCACAGAAGTGCGCACTACAGAAGCTAGTGCGCAGTGCGCACTACGCACTAAACCTCAGTGCACTGACGTAGTGCGCGGTTTCGGACACACTCTTTGTCTTAAGCACACTTGATGCAACTAATCAAGGGTAGCATTAGTAGTGTCAGGTGTGCTCGAGATAGAACATATCAAACACCTGGCTAGAGGTGTGGTCACAGTAAAGTTTAAGCGCATAATAGAGCTATGGGTAAGTCAAGAGAACTGTCCATAAAATTAAGAGGATAGATCATTGCAAAAACAAGGAAAAGGATGCAAAAAGATAACAAAGACACTGAATGTTCCTAGAGATATTGTTGGAAGCATAGCTTGTAAGTTAAAAGTTACAGGAACACTAGATGCACTACCTACCAGAGAGAGAAAGCTGTCAACAGCTGCCACCAGATTTCTGAGGAGGCAGATGACCACAAACCCTTGAGTGACTGGAAAACACACAGTAAGGCAGATGCAAAACACAAGGTCTGCATGCCTGAAGTCCAAGATGTACAACACTACTGACCCAAAAGCACTGGCAAAGTTGGCTCCAAAATGCTCAAGCCCAGATAAAATTGACCCAGTTCTCGGACTCTGTTCTGTGGAGCAATAAATCAAAACTTTTCGGGCTCATGGATCAGCAGCATTTGGGGCAGCTGGTGGCCTAGTGGTTAGTCAAGTCAAGTAGGTTTTAATTGTCATTTCTACCATGTAAACACAGTATATAGTAAAAAATGAAAAATTCCTCCAGGACCATGGTGCAACACAAGAAAAGAACAGCACAGAACAAAAACACAAGTACAAACACTACAGAACACAAGAGCAACAATACAACTAAACAATACAAGACAAGACCACAGGGTGTTCAGGAAGTCATCAGGAAGTCGTGTGTTCGATTCCCAAGACTGCTAAGTACCTCTGAGGTTCCCTGAACAAGGTATTGTCCCCCCACACCGCTCCCCAGGTGCTTCACTTGAAGAATAGGTTAAATGCAGAGGAAAGATTTTGTGTTCATGTATGACAGAATGGTCACTTTCACTATCTGGAGGAGGAAGAATAAAACATATGCTAAAAAGAACACCTTTTTTTCAGCATTGGCCTACAGTGAAGTATGGCGGTGGCTTATTGATGCTCTAAAGCTACATAGAGCGCTGGTAACCTGCAGAGTTTGGAGAGCAAGATGGATTCAATCAAGTCAGGATATCCTAGAAAAAATCGTCATGCCACCTGTGAGGAAGCTAAAGTTTGGACATGACTGGACCATACAACAGGACAATGATCCTAAGCACACCTCAAAGTCCACAAAGGCTTGGTTTAACCCCTTGGAAAATCTTTTGAGGGATTCGAAGAAGAAGGATGAAGCACAAGCCCAGCCACTGCCCATAAGGAACGGGCTAAGATTTCTCAGGAACACTGCCAGAACCTGGTGTCTGACTTTATTTCACATTTTCAGCAGCTCAGAAAAGGCAGCTTTACTGTGCTTATCACAAAGGGGGGATCATTATAGCCATTTGTAGTGGCTATAAAAAATTTTTGTTTGAATATGGAGGAATCGTTTGTAATATTAGTTGGACTGAGCTATTTAACATTTTCTTGTTTTATGTGTTCATTGCAAACAGGTGAAAGTTGTTACTTTTGCCAATAAACTTGCAAAGGGCATTGAATGGTTTTGAATGTATCTGTAAGTAACTCAGATGAGAGTGTGTTCTGTGGCCTTACTGTTTTCTCCTACATTTAATTCTCTCAGGTATGCACCCAAATACGATGTACTAGCCATGTCCTACATCGTCTGCCTCTTTGTCTTCTGCTATGTTGTCCCCTGTACCATCATCTTCCTGTCGTATACCTTCATACTCCTGACTGTGCGCGGGTCACGGCAAGCAGTGCAACAACACGTCTCACCCCAGACAAAGACAACAAATGCACATACTCTTATCGTCAAGGTAAGCCGACATGAAAGTAGTGTTGGTAGTGTGGTATAGCTGCACTTCATATCCAAAAACTAGAGCCCATCCCTTGCCAATAACAAAGCTGAAATCTGCAGGTTAATGCACTCTAGTTGTGTGGTTAAACTGGTACAGAACTGGTTTCCTAGACATAAACTAAGACTAGCCATGGAATACATTGCAACGCAATGATGAATCATCGTATGATCTAGTCTTGGCTCTGGGTCTGGGAAAGTGGTTCTTACTCTTACTTTTTCTGATTTGTAAGAGTAACGACCTGAAGGATTGATCTGGTCTGGACAAGGAGTAATCCTAGTCCTTGTTAATGTTTCTGAAGAATGTCCACAGAGAATGTTAAGTAGTTGTCTGGGATACCAGTCCTCAGTGTCATGACAATGGTCAAGAACACAGCTGCCCAAAGATGGTCTAAGATGATCTATGAGGATGTTTGATCCGACCCACCAGAACATTACCCTAACCCTACCCCCTCTCCCAAAGCATGTGGCAGCTTGATTTAACTATGTTTTTTCCTCACAGCTTTCTGTGGCAGTATGCATCGGCTTTCTGAGTGCCTGGACTCCTTACACCATTGTTGCAATGTGGGCTGCATTTGGCGAGTCAATGCATGTCCCACCCATTGGCTTTGCCCTTGCCGCAATCTTTGCCAAATCCTCCACTATCTACAACCCTGTGGTCTACCTGCTGTTCAAACCCAACTTCCGCAAGTCTCTGTCCAATGACACGGCTGAAATCCGCAGAAGAATATGCTCTAGTCCCTGCAAGGCAAGCCCTCTTCCTGAAGAGAAGGATCTGGACCCTCAAACATCCCAACGCTATTACAACAAGGATGTCAGCAACTCCACTCGCCTTTCCAATGGTCTACCAGAAAGCCATGGAGCATGTCTTCACTGTGCCGAGTCCCACTGCCAACAGCCTACACCTCAAAGGACTGCCCGCGTGTTGACTGGCTCCTCGCTCAGTGAGGTGACTTTGAGCCAGATGTCAGAGAAAATGCAGGCAGACTTCATATGAGCACCCCGAAGACTGTCTGACGCATGCCAGAAAGAGGCAGACAGATGGGTGGTGACAAAATGCAATTCTTGGCTACTTAAAATCTGTTTCTTGTGCTGGATGTATGAGTCGGAAAAACATAAAATTATTCAGACAACAAACTCAAAAGATGATACAATGTGAGTCACTTTATTCAGATTCATTATGTCCTGATAACTTCCAGATGCAAATCGGCTACTATCCTGTGGACTGGACAGAAAGAGACAGCTTGTGGCAACAGCATGTTGGGGGACATTCATAGCCCCCAAACTAGCCTAGGTCTCCTTAAACATCAAGAAGAACTCTGGGAGCCCAACCATATACAAGCATACAGTGGAATGAAAGCATTCATTCAGGTGCAAAATATACATATTACCTGGGAGAGGTTTCTCATTTTTAGGGGTGAAGGAAAAAGTAATCTGAGAATGAGAAACGTAAAGATCTTTAACGCTTAGAAGTCAAGAGTTTTTCATTTTTGCTTTGTTATATATAATGTTTATGTAATTAGGTATTTAATTGCATAGTAAATTATGCTGTCAGTTACATTTGTGTGTGATTTACATTCTGTATCAACAGCTTCCATCTGACCTTTTGAAGTTTGTTTCAAAGTCATCCCTTAAAGATAAAAACATGGCCGTGAAAAAAGGTAAAGGATCACTTTTTAAAACTGTATGCACTTTGGCAACTTTTCATCAGATTTGAATAAGAATAAAACATCTCATCGTCTGCTTACAACTGTGCTGTGGAGTGAAAGTTAAAAGCTTTTGTCCACTTGTTCCAAATCATGTTTTTATTGTTGCTGACATTATCTCTGACTTCTAAGAGTTAAGGTCCAGTTTAGGGACTTGATGTGTGCCATTAACTGTGTTTAAAAATTGCAACCATCTAGTAAGACTTTACTGAAGGCCAGAGTTCTTAAGGCTACTCGATGCCTACTTACACCTTTCATGACATTAACCTACAGTTCTGTACAAAAGTCTTAGGCATTTTTAATAAAATTTCTTTTTTTTTCTAGCAAAGTTAACATTAGAATAAATGCAAACAAACAAAAAAGCAGTAAAAAGTATCAAGATTTTTTCGTTGTTCATGAAAAGAAGTTGATATTTTGTGAGCTGATGAGGAGAACATAAAGATTCCTCCTCAGTTCCTCCAGCTGTTGTTTGGATTTGTGAAACTGATTTCATTTAATGAAGGACTGATTGAACTAAACCAGGTTTCTGATGGAAAATACAAGTAATACTGGACTTTTACAAGAAACACACTAATACACACAATCTCTATTTAGCAAATAATGTTATTTGTATTTCTTTTTTCTTATTTTATTTAATGCATTTAGTGATGTTAATGTTAAAAAAACACTTACTGCTCATCTACACAGTTTTTAAACTGTTACGGTTCGGTTCTGGGAGGGAATGGGGAGGACGCCACAGTACTGTACAAATGATGGGTTTTAACAAAAAGAAACACCAGAATAATAAACACAATCCCCGACTCAACCAACACAACAGAAAAAAGAAATACAAACACAACAAATGACTGAGAACTAAAAGGCTAGGCCCGTGCTCCTCAAAGAAAACAGAACAGCAAACAAACTCAGGATTCAGGGCTAAATCCTCCTCACAGCTTTGCGAGCAGAAACGTGGATACAGGTACCAGCGCTGACAGCGCGTAAACAAAAGCTTAAACCGGAGAAGCACGGGCCTGCAAAACAGAGAACAGAAATACCAGATCATAAACAGAACATGGATAGGATACAACAAGCATAAAACACACAGACACCCTTGGAAGACAAATACAGACTCAAAGAGGAAGGGATCGGCTGGGGTTTAAATAAGGAGAAACAAACAAGAAACAGGTGGAACTAATAATAACGGGACGCGATACAAACGGAACAAGAGGGAAAGGGAGGAAGGGAGGAAAGGAGGTGGAACGGGACACAGGACACAAACGGAAACATGGCGACAGAAAAGGGGACAAGTGGGAAAGGGAAAAAGGGAGGACAGGAGGTGTATCGGGATACAGGCAGACATGAAACTAATATTCGGGAGACGGGGAACGCAGTGTACGGGAAGAGAGCGAGGTGGCTGTCACAGTACCCCCCTCTCCAGGCTGAATCCTCTCCTGGGGATTCCGAGGGACATGTCGCCTCCCGACGGGGTGCAGGAGCGATGGCTGATGGGGAGGCCGACGCCGGGGACAAGTAGCCGGGCGATCCGGTTGTCCTGGCTGAGGATGTCACGAGCCGGAACCCAGAGCCTCTCCTTGGGCCTGTACCCCTCCCAATCGACCAAGTACTCCAACCCACCTCTGCGCACGCGGTGGGCAGGAGTACCGTCAATGTTAAGAGCCTCGGGCGGTTTGATGGCCACATCGCCCTCGTTCAGGGGACCGGGACAGACAGACCTAAGAAGGAAAACATGAAACACAGGGTGAACTTTTAAATCAGGGGGTAACTGAAGCTTGAAAAAAACGTGGTTGATTTGTTTAAGAACTAAAAAGGGACCAGTAAAACGGGGGGTTAACTTAGAACAGGGATACTTCATGCCGAGGTCTTTGGTGCAAAGCCGTATGGGAGGCGCCTCCCTCCACCGACAGTTGGCACGATGTTTGAATCGATGAACTGCCTGCTGGATGGATGTGTGTGCATCCTCCCACACCCGCTCTGCCCGACGAAACCAGTCGTCCACTCCTGGGGCTTCCGTAGTGCGCTGGTCCCACGGACAGAGTGGGGGTTGACGCCCGAGCACACACTCGAAAGGGGTTAAGCTGGTGGCGGAGAGGCACAGGGAGTTGTGGGCATACTCTGCCCAGACGAGGATGTCTGCCCAGTCGTGCTGCCGGCTATGACAGTAAGCCCGGAAGAAAATGGCGAGCTCTTGCATGGTCTGCTCTGCCTGACCATTTGACTGGGGATGATACCCCAAGGGCAGGCTGACCGCGGACCCCAGATGGCCCAGGAATGCCTTCCACACTCTCAACATAAACTGGGGGCCACAGTCAGACATGATTTAGTCTGGGATACCATAAACCCGGAACACTGACTGGAACAGAACGTCCACGACCTGTCGAGCTGAGGGAAGAGAACGAAACGGGATGAACCGGCAACCTTTCGAAAACCGATCAACCACAACCAGAACTGTAGTGTAACCTTTTGATGCCGGTAGATCCGTGACAAAATCCACTGCTAAGTGAGATCACGGTCTGTCCGGCACCGGTAGGGGCATTCATTTTCCTACTGGGAGAACACGAGGGCTTTTCGTTGTAGGGCAGACTGAGCACGAAAGCACTGTATGCCGGACATCCCGAGACAAGGAGGGCCACCAGTACTTTCGTGCCACAACCTCCAGAGTTCTCGTAACCCCCGGGTGACCAGTCGTGGGGGTCACGTGAGCCCATTCCACCACCCTCTGTTGCAGCGCCTCCGGGACAAAGGACTTATCCGCAGGACACTCAGGTGGAATTGTGACTCCCTCGAGTGCCTCCGCGATCTCCTTGTCCAGGTCCCACTGGATAGGGGCTGCAAAGAACTGGGGTGGTAGTATTGGCTCAGGTCCTCCGGCCTCCTTCTCGGCTCTGAACTGCCGTGGCAGGGTATTGGCTTTACTGTTCAAAGTACCTGGGCGATACGAGATCTGGAAATTGAATCTGGTGAAGAACAAAGCCCATCGTGTCTGTCTGGGATTTACCCTCTTGGCCTTTCTGACATGTTCCAGGTTGCGGTGATCGGCAAGAACTATGAAAGGCTGCCAAGCTCCTTCTAACAGGTGGCGCCACTCCTCCAACGCCTCCTTCACAGCAAGCAGCTCGCCGACGTCGTAGTTCCTTTCCGTCTCCGTCAGTTTCCTGGAAAAAAAAGCACAGGGATGCAGTTTCCTGGGGAAGCCGTGATGTTGAGACAGGACTGCCCCGATCACTACCTCTGAGGCATCTACCTCCACTGTATATTGTCTTTCTGGATCCGGCATCCGTAATATAGGGGCAGAACTGAAAGCTTTCTTTAATCTGGAGAAAGCAACTCACACCGCTGGGTTGAACGTGAGTGCCTTGGGAGAGCCTCAGAGGAGGGATGTCAGAGGGGCAGCTATAGTTCTTAATAAAATGTCTGTAGTAATTGGCGAACTCCAGGAACCGTTGCACGTCCTTGACTGTCATGGGCTCTGGCCACTCAGACACTGCCTCCACTTTAGCCTCCTCCATGGAGACACCCTCCTGGCCGATGCGGTGACCAAGAAACGTGACCTCCTCTTTATGGAACTCACATTTCTCAGCCTTCACATACAACCCGTGCTCTAACAGGCGGGTGAGTACTTTTCTTACATGTTTCACATGTTCATCAAAGGAACAGGAATATATCAATATGCCGTCGATGTAGACGACCACAAACCAGTCCAACATGTCCTGCAGGACATGTTAACAAAGCCCTGGAACACAGAGGGGGCATTTGCCAAGCCATAAGGCATAACTAAATATTCATAGTGGTCGGATGCGGTGCTAAAAGCAGTCTTCCACTCATCACCTGCTCTGATGCGCACTAAGTTGTATGCGCTTCGGAGATCCAACTTCGCGAAGAAGTTGGGTCCCTGAAGCCGTTCGATGGTAGCCGGGATTAGGGGCAGCGGGTAAGTATACTTCACCGTGACGTCATTGAGCCCACGGTAGTCAATACACGGCCGGAGACCCCCGTCCTTTTTCTTTGCAAAAATGAATCTGGTGGAGGTGGGGGAGCGCGATTTCCTGATAAACCCCTGCCCCAGGGTCTCGGACATGTATTTCTCCATTGCCCGGTTCTCTGGCTCGGACAATGGATAGATACGTCACCGAGGAGGGTTATTTCATGGAATCATGTCAATTACACAATCCCAGGGTCTGTGTGGAGGAAGGCGGGTTGCCCTTGAAACAGAAAAAACTTCAGCGAGGTCAGTGTACTGTGTAGGGATGTCAACAGGGGTGGAGGACTGGGGAATGGAAGTGGAATGAAGGGGTAGCAGCTGACCTAAACATGTGGCGTGACAGGACGGGGACCAGGATACTATACTATGATCTTGCCAATTAATGTGGGGGTTGTGAAGACATAACCAGGGAATCCCTAAAATAATTTGGTGGTGAGACTGGGGCAGGACAATGAACGTGCTAACTTCAGTGTGGGTGTTCTGGGGGAGAAATGGGTACAGTGACGCAATTAAGGGGGGTGTTACAAATGGGGTGGCCATCAAGGGCATGGACCATGACAGGTTTTGCCAACTGACGTGTAGGGATGTGTAAGGACACTACAAGGGACTGTGAAATAAAATTCCCAGCCGATCCCGAATCTATGAGGGCACAAACAGAGGGAACAGAATTAAAACCAGACAGAGAAACAGAAATAACAAACTGATTAGCTAACTGAAAGTCCATAACCTGAGTTGGGGATGAAGTAGATGGTCGTATGGGACACTGAGGACGCCAGTGCCCCACTTGTCCACAGTAAAAACACACCCCTGCCCGTTATGGCTGTTGTCGTTGGTCCAACCGAGACGCCCCCAGTTGCATCTGCTCTGGGGCGGGCTCTCTGTGATCAGGGATGACTGTGAAGGTGGTGATTGGAGGTTCTGGCGATAGGTAGGTGAGGAGTAAGGAGCTGGCTTTGATCCTCCCGATCTCTCTCTCAGGTGGAGATCTAAGGAGATGGCCGGCTTGATAACCTCCTCCAACCTGAGGTCTGTGTCCCGACAGGCGAGCTCCGACTTTATATCAGGGTTCAGGCCCTCACTGAACGCAGTGAGGAGGGCCTCCTCATTCCAGCCGCTGTCAGCGGCTAGGATCCGGAATTCGAGAGCGTACTCACAGACGGAGCCCGAGCCCTGTCTCAGTCTCAGTAGTCTGGTGCCACTCTTTTGTCCCTGTCCGGGGTGGTCGAAGACCATCTGGAATTGACAAAATTGAAAGAGGAGGTGCTGAGGCCACCTCCTCTCCAGACGGCCGCTGCCCAGTCCTGAGCCCACCCCGTTAGCCTTTGGATCTTCGTCGATATCCGCTGCCCTTCTGTAAGTCCGGGATTTTCTGCAAAGAAAAGATCACAGGCCAGGAGAAAGTTCTTGCACCCACTTGGATCTCCCGCATACCTCTCAGGGAGTGACGAGTGGTGTGCTATCCTTGTTGGAGCTCTTTCTGGTGGGGCAGCGGATGCAGGTGGAGCAGCGGAGGCAGGTGGAGCCAGAGCTGGAGGTGGAGCTTATGGTGTAGTGGCCCCCCTTAGGCCCCCCAAGATCTCCTGCATAGCCTGGGTTAGAAACTCCAACTGCTGACGGTGTTCCCGAAGCTGCTGGTCAACGGAGGGCTCTTGCAACTGTGATCAAGCGGGGGCGCCTGGTCTCCATGGGTGGTTGGAGTCTGTATTCTGTCACGGTTCGGTTCTGGGAGGGAATGGGGAGGACGCCACAGTACTGTACAAATGATGGGTTTTAACAAAAAGAAACTCAGAATAATAAACACAATTCCCGACTCAACCAACACAACAGAAAACAGAAATACAAACACAACAAATGACTGAGAACTAAAAGGCTAGGCCCGTGCTCCTCAAAGATAACAGAACAGCACACAAACTCAGGATTCAGGGCTAAATCCTCCTCACAGCTTTGCGAGCAGAAACGTGGATACAGGTAACAGCGCTGACAGCGCGTAAACAAAAGCTTAAACCGGAGAAGCATGGGCCTGCAAAACAGAGAACAGAAATACCAGATCATAAACAGAACATGGATAGGATACAACAAGCATGAAACACACAGACACCCTTGGAAGACAAATACAGACCTAAAGAGGAAGGGATCGGCTGGGGTTTAAATAAGGAGAAACAAACAAGAAACAGGTGGAACTAATAATAACAGGACGTGATACAAACGGAACAAGGGGGAAAGGGAGGAAGGGAGGACAGGAGGAGGAATGGGACACAGGACACAAACGGAAACATGGCGACAGAAAAGGGGACAAGGGGGAAAGGGAAAAAGGGAGGACAGGAGGTGTATCGGGATACGGGAAGACATGAAATTAATATTCGGGAGACGGGGAACGGAGTCTACGGGACGAGAGCAAGGTGGCCGTCACATAAACATTTCCACTGGTGCCTGAGATATTTGCGCAGTATTGCACATAAAAGACTTGGCACTACAAGCATCAGTTATGTTAAAAGCCTGTTTTGCATATTTTAGTTTGATAAGTTAATGACACTGATGTCTGAGCCTATTTATATCTAATAGGTTTATCTAAATGGTCATGAAAGGTTTATGAAGGTGTCATTTATGAAATGCCTTCTGAATTCTGCCCTTCGGTTCATCTACTAACAATAAAAAAATACAAAAATATTAAAATAATACCCTGTACATTTAATACATGTACCACGGAGGAAAATAGACTATAAGTAGTGGATTTTTTTTTTTTAAATCACATTCATGCTCTGAAGAAGTGGGAGTCAATATAACAACATTTGAGAACCAGACAGTTGTGAGTGAAGTGACACATAATCCCTGTGTGTAGAGAAGCAACTCTAATAAGCAACATTTCAGTCTCTAATAAGGAGGTCACTATGTCTATACACATGGGGCGAGAGAGAGAAAACAACTGTGAGACAATCAAATTAAAACTCTTTTGAAAGAGGTCCAAAAGACAAATATATACCGGTGTGCCATTTGTGGTCCATCTAAGTGCCAGACAAGTATCTAAACACTCATATTTGTGTGCATGTGTACAATGGCAAAGTGACAATCTTATACAGAGTTAACTAATGTAACGTAAAACAGTCTGTATGCTGCTCACTGCAACGGTTTTGTAGCTCAACATTCCAAGATGCTCTAATAAAGAATAAGAAAGGAAAGGAATACTGGTCAGGTCAAATATGTAGATCTCGATTGATATAGATGTCAACTTTGCTCAGACGCCAGCTGTAACGTCAGCTACTTAAGAAATCTCCCAACAATCCATCCATTTTTTTTCAATCTAATACATATGCAGCATCTGTATTATGTGGTCAGTTACATGAGAGAATAATTTTGGTGTCTGTTGCTGTGCTTAGAATAGAACAGAAAATCTGTTTCTTGAAGATACAACCCTGGAAAGCGGCTGAATACCATAAATGAACAGATGTATTATTAGAAAATCTTCAGTGCAGGGTATCTGTAAATCTGTATCACTCTGTATCAAACTGGTTTTCCCGAGGGAAGAAGGTCCTGCCTGTGTGGAGTCTGCATGTTATCTCCATACATCAGGTAAACTTGGGATGCTAAATAAGTGTAAATTTCTTGTAAGCATAAATTGCTTTTGTGTGTGTGCGTGCGTGTGTGTTTGCCCTGCACTGGTCAGTTGACCAGGGTGTTTTCACAGATTCCATGTTTTAACATGGTTAACATGGAATTCAGTATCAAATAATGAGGTTCCTGTTCTTTTGCAAGTACATCATATGGATGTAGTAACTGACTAAAATATGCAAATACAGAGGTTAGAGATTAGATTGAAAAGGCTGTAATATTTATTTAATATTTATAGTCAGCAGCAGGCTTGATCCATTCTTCACTTCCAGCTGTAAATTTCCACCCGTGTCAGTGCTGATATTGTATTTCCAACAGCATGGTCGGTAGTGTTAGCCCTGGTGCACCTTCCCTCTGCACTTCTGTGATGACCATAGTGTTGTAAAGTAAATGTAGCGTAAATAAGACCATAACAGCGATAAGAACATTGTTATGACTACGATGACTACGCTATCGCAATCATCAACAAGCTTTTGGGATGCACTGTGACAATCTTGCAATAGTTCTTTTGTAAATAAAAGCTTGATATGTCAAAACATGGCTTGTAACTGAAGAGAAAATGATTCTTGCAAAAAAAACCAAGGGAAAAAAAAACAATGATCAAGATAAGAAGTAGAGGTGTACTCCTTGAACGGAGCTTGACAAAATACCAGGTTTCAGGCAGATTTTTACGCAAAATCAAGCTCGGAGTGTTTTTTAATGTACTCTTATCCTTTTGAACACATTCTCTCGTTCACTCATTCCCCGTGTTCTCCCTTTCTGTTAACATTAGCTGTGTTCATAATTGCCCCAGAGTTTGAGACATGGATGAATGTGTCCCTCAGTGAAACCAGGGCTGATGAAAGGGTTGTGTTTGTTTGGTGGAAAGGTCAGAGGGGCTCTTTCCCCTTTCTTGTTAAGTCCTGCAGTGAGTCAAGCATTTATGTGAGTTGCAGCAGCAGCAGGAGGAACCACTTGATTGTGCAACAGCACCACTCTCTGAAATTACACAATAATATACTGAGATTAAACACTAAGAGTGTGTTGCAGATAAAATACCTATCAGTACTGATCAGACCCACTCGCCCTCAGAGCACAGCCTGACTTGACCCACCTCTTCACAAAAAGGCCAAAGGCACACATCAAGATTTTTCTTAGTTTTGGTGCAGAAGTGGTGGATCGAACTATTCCTGACTGCTGAGACCCTCGCTGTCTTCATACAGAGACTGAAGACCCTCCTCTTCACTGAGAATTTAGGATATGATATATGTTCATTCCATAAACAACACAACACAAACTTCACCAAAAAGACTTTCTGTGTATGTGATCTGACAGGTACCTGGTGGAGGACTGACTCTATCTCTGCTAGAATCTTAGTCTTCGGATCTTAAAATGTTAAATATCAATTCTACTTTTACAAGAATGAGTATAAAGCACATGGATAAAATGAAGTGGCCCCTTGAAGTCATGCATGAACACCTCACAGCACACAGTGTGAACAATGTGAAATTCTTTCTCTGCATTTAAACCATTCACCAAGTGAAGTAGTGGGCTGCAGCCAATGCAGAGCAGTGTGTGTGGGTGGTACCTTCCTCAAGGGTAACTCAGTCGCAGTAGCAGTCCTGGAAATCAAACCCATGACCTTCTGATTGCAGGAGCCCCAAGAACATTTGCCAAATACTGTAAATGTTATATAATTGTAAAATACCAGTTTATACCAGCATGACATGACTCAGCTCAAGTGCTTAGTAAGTGATGATATATGTAAAATGGTTGGGTTGGTTTAAGTTTCAGGTTTGGTAGTGCTGCTCGGACCAGGTCGGGTCATGTCTCAAAGCTATGGGTGCTTCAATGTCATACCATTCGCAGACCTCTAATAAGAAGTCTATCCATCCATAGGGCTGCAGTCTATGCCAGCTGCAATGGGTGAAGGCGGGGTACACCCTGGACAGTCGAAAGCACGTCGCAGGGCCACATACAGAGACCATTCACACTCACAGTCATACCTAGGGGCAATTTAGTGCACTCAATTGGCCTATCCCTAATGCTAATAAGAAATATATGTCTAAAAATAATGAGTGTGAAAAGAAAGCAGAATTTTCTGGCATATAACTCAAGCTTTTCTGGCAGCCCCCTTTTTTCCCATCTCTAAAAAAAGTACATACAATGTTTCCAGCTGATTGGAGCGATCCTTGGTCGGCTTATTTTGCTGGGGGCATGGACAGACGTGCCCACTGAAGCATCTTCTGCACCGTCTATTTTTTGTTATTTTCTTTGCATCCCATACTTTTCTTAATTCGATATGTGAACCACTCCTCCGTGGACATTATTACTGCCAGAGAAGACTGAGGATGTTCCAAACCCGCTGACAGAAGGGCAAAAACAAATACCCTTAACCGAGTGCCTTTTTTTTATTAAGACCGATCTCGGAGGGGTTAGATTATTTCCCCACCCTTTCCCTTCACTCAGACAGACTTGAATTTGAATTCAAAGGATGGTGTATTTACTTATTACAGTTTGGCACCCTCAGGATTCCTCCCTGCGTGACACACTCGGAATTCCAATGCTTTTTAGGTCCAACAGAAAAAAAAACATGAGGCAGAGTGAAGGGAGCTTGCAGAGAAAAAAATAAAAGACATGGTGGTGATCAAGGGAAGAATTTCCGCAGCAAATGTGCAAGAAAAGCAATCAGACCTGAGGGCAAAAGCATGGAATAGTCATCAACAACTGTACTACTTCGGGCCTCTCGTTAAAGGAATACGCCACTAGAGTTCCAGAGATTTCAGGCGTGTTAATGTGGGAGATTCGATAATGATAATGAATGCAATTACTAGTAAAACACTGAACATAATGTAACTATTTTAAGGCATCAAAGACAACACTGCAGAGGAGAAAAGCCTCAGGTTGGAATTCTTCGGTAAGCTGAAAAAGTGCTTTACTTGCACTGCTGATCTCTTTAAAGGCTGACTCAGGAAGCTCTTCAGGCCACCTAATCCAGAAGCAAACAAAGCATTGTTCTTCATGGGGAGACCTGAGGGATGACAGGAAGCCTTCAACATGCTCTTCCACAGCTGAAATCCACAATCTACTACACAGATGATGAAAAATACAATGATTATATATATATTTTGAAATAGTAACTGTGTGTACCGTGGCTTAAAATGTGGCAAATCATTATAACTTGACACTGAAATAGTTATCAGTGCATACTGTATGTTTTAAATTGTGAAATAACTACCATGTTTCATTTAATGCAAACTGTGACTGATAAACAGCAGCGTCTGCATGTGGGTGTGTGTGTGTGTGTGTGTGTGTGTGTGTGTGTGTCAGTGCCAGTGTGTGTCAGTGCCAGTGGAAGCACAGCCCACAGGCTGGTGGTTAATTTAAGTTTATGACAGATATGACAGATCAACACTTACTGAACAACAGGCTTTAATCTGAATCGCATTTATTGGCCAAGTATGTGAGCGAAAACATACAAGGAATTTGATTCCTGTAGATGGTGTCTTTCAAGCACAACAGTGTAAAAACAACAACAATATTAAAAGATACAATGAACAATATACTGAGCAAATATAATACAGTAAACCTCCAGTTTTACGCGGATCGGGACTCGCGGATCCTGTCACACGCAATTTTTTTTCGAGAATGAAACTGATCGTTTTACGTGGAAATATTCAAAACAACGCTAAACCTGCTAATATTCTTTGCTTTTTTTTTGCTTTTTTCGTGGCAATATGGGGTTTTTTTTAACTCATTTTAGTACTTCTGGCTCCCCATGCATGGACTTTAAACCTCTCTCGCTCTCTCTAACTCTCTCGCTCTCTCTCTGTATGTATCGCTCTCTCTCGTTCATGACTTTTCCGGAGAGCGTGTGTCTCTCTCTCTCTCTCTCTCTCTCTCTCTCTCTCTCTCTCTCTCTGTCTGTCTCTCTCTCCTCTGTCTCTCTCGCACGCGATCTCTCTCTGTGTGACTCTCTGTCTCTCTCTCTCTCTCTGTCTGTCTCTCTCTCGCGCACGCGATCTCTCTCTCTCTGTCTGTCTCTCTCTCTCTTTTTCATTATCGCGTGCGTGCATTCTCTCTGTCTGTCTCTCTCTTACTCCCTTTTGCTCTCTTTCTCTCTCTCTCTCGCTCTCTCTGTGTCTCTCTCGTTCCTGACTTTACTGTATTTAAACCTTGAGTTTACCTTTACATTTTCTTTAAGGGTAATGTATTAAACTGAGTTTTAATGAAATTAAACTGTTCTGGGAGCACGTTTGGGGGCATAGTTAGAGTTTACACTATTAAAATAGGCATTTTAAGGCATTTCTTTGACCAAAACACAACAACGCGGTTTTTCATTATGCTCCTGTAACGTAACCCCCGCGAATAACGAGGGTTTGCTGGTTACAGTAATATAAAATCTACAGCATGAATACGTAATATGGATTTATATTTATAAATATAAGATAAATGTTAACAAATGTATATAAGGACTTTTGTACATATATGTTTATACTATTTATAAATATACATTTATGTATGAATATACATATGTATATAGACGTGTGTATAAATGAACAATACAATATAATAAACAATCTAAAGCTTATATACAGAAAATACAATATTACAGCTTTAAAAGCATATCTGGTAGCATCATAACAGCTTTTACAGATTTTACAGAAGCTCAATTTCTGTGTGTGATGATTGGTGGAGCTCTTACAGTGTCTGGATTTCAATATAAAGTGCCAATATCAGCACTGTAATATCACAAAATAGCACAAAAATAGACTGCATTTATACTCAGAGCTACAGGGGAGCCATTCAAAATCTAGCATTAGCTTTGCTGGCTGAATAAAACATGCAGGCTTTATGGAGTTCGTCCATCAATATGTGGAAAATAAAATGAATAAATTAAAAGCACAGCATTTGGTAACTTCTGCAAGTGCCTGATTTAGCTACTTTTTGAATTAGACTCTGCTAAATCTTATTTTAGAGCTACAAAATTGCCATAACTTAATATCAGATAACTGAACAGAAAATCACATACATTTCATGGCCATTAGGTGACTGCTATCACTGCTTCCCCGTCAGAAAGCATCAGCAGCCACTGTATTGCACAGAACTGTAATAACGGCACTTAAAACGTAGAAGTGAAGAACGACAGTGTTGGAGGGACACAGGATGGTAAAGTGCCAAACAAAGATAGATGAGGGCCAAAAAAAGCAAAAGGAGCAAAGAAGAGCAAGCAGGCAACGTACAGCAAAGAGCTGGTGGGGTTATCTGAGTTGGAAGCCTTTTTTTCATGCCTCAGTGATGCATATGTCTTAAGGGCCACACAATATATTCAAAGTGACGTTATCTGTGCTGACAGGGTAGCTAAATGAGCGAGCAGCACTTTGTGCACAGTCATCTGAATTTGGTTACATAACCAAGCAGATGTAGCGCTTTTGCAGGCCGCCATTCAAGACACTTGCTCCGATTGTCTTTGCTTTATTAAAAGAATTGTTTGTCATTCATCACAGACACTGGCCGAGGATATGTTTTTCTGGATAAGGTTTGAATTAAATGATAAAAATCATCTGTTTTCATCTGTTGGTAGAACAACTGCATAGATTCGCCTTTTCTCTACCGCACCCTCCTTCTGTTGGGCCCCTGAGGGTATTATAGGTTGGGGGCATCTGTTGAGATTTGTCATGCCAGCTGTTGAGGAGTTTAGCCATTACCCTCGGCGAGGTGTTCGCACAAATTATAAATGTATGCTGACATGTGTCCATTAGCCCCAGCTGTCTCTTTCTCTGCTCGTACATCGTGTGACAGTGCAGGGCATGGAGAGAGATGTTAATGATAATTCACAAAGAGCTTAACATACAGAATCAAGAGCTGTAGAACTGTAGAACAATAAATCAAGCATAAAAAAACAGAAAACTAGCGAAATTAAAAAGCAGGAACAATACTAGGATACGCAAATAAATACGCACATATTCGTCAACCTTTTCACTCATACACTCCATGAACGCTACTAGCGTCAGTGTCCTGATGTAGGCAAATACGTGTCAACAACTCTGCAATGACACACTCACACAACCACACTATGCTAAAAGAAAATGTATTTGTTCTCCCATGAGTGTTGGATCCTACATACAACATAGTCACTGCTATTTACATGGCAGACCTATTTTCCAATCATTCCCCAAATGTTAGTCAGCACCAATTTTCTTCCACAGCCAGTGATGACTAGTGGGAGGACTCACCTGCTGATAACTAACCTAATAGCTAGTGGCACCTGTCCATAGCTCCACACTGCAGTGCCACATTTAAAAGCCTGTTCTCAACTACAGCAATGTAACAATGAGATGAACAGCTACTGGTTGCTCTTAAATGTACAGCTCTAGCAAGCTAGTGACCCCCCACCCTTGCAAAGTCATGTCCCCACCCACTTTTTGTTTCCCGAACAACTGCCGAGACTCTGCAAGCGCGCAACAACCAAGATATTGCATTTGCGCAACCCGCCCCACCCCCCTTCCCTCCAGACAAAGACAGAGACTTTGCACGCATTCACCCAACCCCGGCAACAACCAAGACTTTGCAAGTGCACAACCCCCACATTAAGAAATATATACATGTCATAGTATATCTTTTAGAAATACCATAGTCATCTCTTGGGGTGGGAAAAAAAGGAAAGAAATTAGTAATAATAAATTACTACAGATGTAGAGGAATGCCCCCCCCACACATTAAAATGCTTCTGGGGCACCTGGCATCAACTACAATATGAACAGAACAAATCCTTATAGAAGGACTGTGTAAACATATAACACACAATATCCTCTCAGATTGTCTGTTAAGTGCAGTTTTAAGCGTACACACACATCCAGTACACCACGATAGTTATGGCCAATATTATGAGTGCAATTTGTCTGATGGAACACATTTTTTTTCTTGGATGGAACTAACACTACTGCGCAAAATGTGCAATTTATACTGTTATACAATTCTTCTGGTGCTGCTGTTATTGTGGATGCCTGTCCCTCCACTGTGTACACGTCTTTGTGGGATTCTACAGTGTGCTTATATTTACTTATATAGCCACTCTGTATATATATATATATGTATATACACACACACACACACACACACACACACACACACACACACACACATATCCATTGCGTATAGACATATCGCTTAGTCTGCATTTAGTTCACATACATTTTACAAATACATTTATGTAAATAGATGTCCATAATCTTATGTATAGTATGTATAGTATACATTTTATACTGCACTGTTACTATAGTATTTTATTTTTATTTCTATTCTATTTTATTATATAATATAATATTATATTACATTGTTTTCTTAAATGTTGCAGCTCCTAACCTTGTTCTGTCCACTTTCTGCCGAGACAAAGCGAATTTCCCTGTGGGACTAATAAAGGTTTATCTTATCTCATCTTATATTATGAGCTCCAAAAGTCTGTGCACAGTTGCATTATTACCACTGTTAGCATAATGCTAACTATGGTTTAAGACAGAGTCCCCTTTTCTTCAAGAGCTAAATCAGTTAATAACACAGAAAGGACAGTTATGTCTGCAAACTCACCTTCCCAGCAGCTGAATTTCTCACAGATTGTAAACTTTTCTGTATGTTATCCTCTTTCATTGCCTCTCACTAATTATGTGTATTTTGTGTTAGCCGACTATGTACCTGGAAAAAAAGAAGTAATTCAGTGGTTTCATTGTCTGTTACCTTAAAAAAAATAAAACAACTTGAACAACCAAATACACAGCAACATAGAAATATTCCGATCTCAGCCACATCCTATTCTTTCTTTTCATTATATCAAAAACTAAAAGCCTGAAAAACTCTAGAGAGGCTGCCATTGAGAGAGTCCTCACTGAATAGAGCTAAGCGGGCCTAAATGGCTAAAAATGTCTTTCATGCAAGAATTGTATTCATTGTATTTTCAAAGGCAAAATAAGGTGATAGGTAAAAAACAGATGAAAAATGACCTGCATATTCCTGTTTATCTACAGAAAGGTGTTTAACTTCTTCCAACAGTTCTCTGGTAGTGAGATTACTTTTTCCCAGCAAATACATTATATAATCCCATTACATTAGTACAGAGGTAACTTGTAATGTATGACTGTTTTTAGTTACCCTCCCAGCTCTGAAAGTGAATAGGGCACAGTCTCAGACATGGCCTTTGGTACTTCCTATTGTATTTACAGTAAACTAGCCCAATCTAGTCTGGAACAAGAATGGGCTATTCTCCAAACTTTAGTTTATCTTCTGCTCTCAGTGTCACTGAGCCTATAGGGGCTATAAAGACTATTGTTTCCTTTTCTGCTTGCTGTGTGTTTAACACTGAAGTGAATGAGAGGCAATCTGGTTCCTTTTCCAGCATCTAATGCCAGCATCACCAGCAAGGGAGTCTCACTATTCTGCTCACGTTTTCTACTAGGGCATTGATTTATGGTGTGTTTGTCTATGTGTGTGTGTGTGTTTGTGTGTAGCTTTCAGCGCTCTGACTGACAGTCTTTATTAGCGAGCTGCAGGGTGACGTTGAGCTCAGGAGATCTTTAGTCTGGAGGAAAGTCAGTCAGCTGTGGCCGTCACCGCCCTGAAGCCAGGTCTGCAACTCACATCACCTTTAGGCCGGCTTAGCACTGCATCTCCTTTTTTATTTCTGTCTTATTTATCCAGTCGACAGTTATTATAAGGGCATGATAAGTGATGCGATGACATTTTAATATATACCTGCTGCTGATTAGACAAGCATGAGGATAACAGAACATTATCAGTGACAGTAACTGACATCTGATGTTCTGGAAACTGTAGAAAAAGAGGACAGTTCTGCTCTCATTTATACAATTTTCCTCTTATAGTTTTCCAGGTACACCTTTGGTGTCCAGATGTTGCTTCTTCAGCTTAGAACTGCAGCTGTCAGGCAAATGTTGCTAACAAATACTCAAGTCTTAAAGGAATACAAACAGTATATTTTCACAGTTCTCTTATTCCAAATGTAGTTAATAAACCAGGACATGTTTGGAGTCCATATTGCACTTGTTTAAGATAAGAGATGAGAGAAGCTAACCCTTTATTAGTCCCCATTGTGCATTGTTACAGCAGCAGGTAGACAGTATTAAAAAGAAGCATAAACAATAGAATAAAAGCTATACAACAAACAGTAGAACATAAAAAGTGCACTATACAATAATACACATAGAAGTTTGGAATTTTGATATACAGTATATGTGTATGTATATATATATATATATATATATATATACACACACACACTATCAGTTAAAAGTTTGGACACACCTTCTCATTCAGTGTTTTTTCTTTGTTTTTATTATTTTCTACATTGTAGATTAATATAACAAACGAAATGATGAAGGAACACCTGGAATTATGCGGTAAACAAAAAATAATAAGTTCTGCAATAAGGCAATGATGGACTTAAGTGGTTCTTGCCATAATGTGCAGTAGAACCGTAGTGGAACCGGATCACTAACTGTGGACCAACCCGACTCACAGCTGATGATCCCAAACACAGTAAGAAGGAGGGAAACTCCACTAATGAACTTTTGAGGAAGAAACTCCTGTTAATTAAACACCATTCCAGGCCAATTCCTCCTTAATCTGACTGAAAAAACGCCATGAGTGTGCAAAACTGTCATCAGAGCAGCAGGTGATGTTTTCAGTATTAATCTACAATGTAGCCCATAATAAAAAGTAATGGAATCGTTGAATGAGAAGGTGTGCCCAAACTTTTGACTGGTATTATATATATAAACCTATATAAGTATATGTATTTATATATATATTGAAAATATGAATGTATATTCACTGTGTTCATAGTGTATATATGTATAACCACTGTGGATAAATATACAGATACACATTGGAGTGTCCTCAGTTTTTTGGGAGCAGCAGGAATTGACAAAAACAGTTCAGTTTAGAACTGCAGCTGCAAGGCCAACGTTGTTAACAAACACTACAACTGAATAGTCACACAAAATTTCAAATCCTCAAAATGTATCCAACTGCATCCAGATCTTCGTTAAGATAGAGGAGACTTGTGGATATGGTTTGGGACACAGTGAACAAAGCCTACAATTAGATGTTCCAGACAACTCCAGGGCTGGTTGTTCACACAGCAGTTGCAAATGAGTACTAAAACAGGACAAAAGGACTAAACCCCTTTCAGAAGTTGTCACCTTCATGAAGATCTGAATGTGGTATGATTTGGAATATATTTTCACAGAAATGGTTTGGAATATTGAGTGTTTGTTAGCATTACAGCTGCAGTTCTAAACTAAACAAGTGAAATATGGACAACAAACATGTCTTGGTTGATCAAGCACATTTAGGATTTGAAGGACAAATATTTGCGAGTTTTTGTTGTTTGGAGTTTGTCAACTGAGAACTGACAGTCCTATTTAATAACTGTCAATTAAATCAGTCAATAAATGTCCAAAATGTCTAAAACGAATGTCTTGTTTATTATCATTATCCTCCTAAAAGAAAACAATATAACATTTTCGTAATCAGTCATTAAGAATGAAGCAAAGTCTTTCAAAGTGGTTTGATGTGAGATGCTTTGTTCTAGAGAAGCTTACAGAGTCAGAATTGTTCACAGCAGAGATGATGGGAACCAGACATTTGAAGAGTTTGCAGCTTCTAAAAGCTCCCTTACATAAGTTATAAGTTATATAAAAAATATTTTCTAATGCCCACAAACGTGAACATTTTTGGGGGCAACAATGTGTTTTATGCAACATTATGTAAGAGACTTTACATTTTTGCTGTCTGGGGAAGGGGACTTCTTAAAATCAAGACACACCACAGCTTTGATTTGGACTTTTCATACAGTAAGCATGTTGGCTCTCCCTCTCTTAATTAGACATATGACATAATTTTATTCATTATTATGTTCAACTAACTAACGGCTTCCAAAAATAAGTGAGGCCATGTCCTCACCCCAGTGTAAACTTTTTCATGTATTTATTTAACCTTCATTTTACTGAGCAAGATATTAAGAACAATTTCTCAATTGCAATAGCAGCTTGGTAAGTGCCAGAAAAAGAGGGGTGGAAAGAGGAAAAAAACATACAAAATACAAAACAAAGCAAGGAACAAATGCTATTAATCAACAGAAGTAAGACATTTACAATGATGAGAAATTACATGTGAAGCAGATACTGAGACATATTTATTCAGTTTTAATGTCTTTAATCATTAGTAGCAGCAGACTGGAATGACATCAGGACAAAGGATGCATTGGTTTAGAAGCATTGATGTAACGTGATGAGCAGCTGTTATACTTAACCACTGATACCTGCTGCAATAACTGACTTAGTTAAGGGATTGAGTATCCAAGAAGAGTTTTGTAAATAAATGTAAACCAAAAATTCTTACAACAAATAAAAAAATTGAATATTCAGAGCAATGGTGTGTCTTGATAGGGGCATTAGCATCAAAACTAACTGTGTCAAGCTTCTGAAGTGTACCTTTAATCTATAAATGGTCTCACTATTTGCATAAAGGAAGTATGGTCATTAGAACAGTAGATATAAAAGAAGAACAATTTCTTTAAATTAAACCAGGTTTTGCATGTACCTTCGAATGCAGCATGGTTGACCTGGTGAGAGAAGCATAACACGCTGTCTAGCCAGATTCTTAAGCATTTATTCATCACAACTTTAGATGATTCCACCTTTAGTGTTCCAAGGTGGAAGAATCTCTTCCAACCAAATCACTTACGCTTAGTTTTGGCAGCCTTTAGTGATAAACAAAGAAAAGTGACAGCTGTACTATCCTGAAGTGATTATATCACTGCATCAGGAGATGAATCCCTACCATATAAGACTGTGTCATCCGTATAATAATGAACACTGGAGTTGTTGAATAACTATAATAAACATGGAAAAGGGAGTAGGACCAAGTATTGAGCCCTGGGGGACACCTAAGGATGCACATAGGGGCTAGGAAAGATGGAGGTCTAAATGACCATGCTGCAATTTAAAAACAACACCAATGAACAACTGAAGATGTCAGTATCATCTACTGTATGTGGCAAAGTCAAGTGGTCCACAAAATCAAACACTTTTTTGAGGTAAATCAATTTCTACACAATGTTGTTTAGCATCCAGTACAGATGTTAAAATCCTTTGATGACAGCAGTAACAAGTCAAGTCAAGTGGTCAAGTCAGGTAGGTTTTATTGTCATTTCTACCATATACACAGTACATAGTAAAAATGAAAAGAAAAAAGAAAAAATGTAGTTAAATTAAATAACGTTCCTCCAGGACCATGGTACAACACAAGAGTAGAACACAACAGAACACAAGTGTAAACAGAACACAAGTGGGTGATTTGTGGTGTTTGTGTGTATATGTGGTTTTATGCTTTCACTACTTCTACTTTCGGCTGCTCCCGATTAGGGGTCACCACAGCGCATCAACCATCCCCTTTTCTTCTGCATCTTCCTCTCTCTCAGCAACCGCCTGAATGTCCTTCCTCACCAGGAGTAAGACAGTCATTCCCTGAACAGAAAAATGTACTGAGCACTGGATAATGTTATATTCCTCAAGAAAGTGAGTTATAAATATTAGATAAGCAGGGCAAAGTTGATATAGCAGTTTAAATCAGCTTTGATCACCATTCTGAAAAAGAGGTGAGCAATGGTTGTCTATCAGTCAGCTGAAAATCTGCAGCATGAATAAAAAGTTAATGGTGCTGCAATGACTGGAGCTGCTATTTAAAAAAGAATGGAGCAAACGACTCTGACCCAGCTGACTTGTTGGGGTCCAGTGAAAACAGCTTCTTTCAAATCCCACTGTCAGCACGGAGTTGCAGGGAGAACCTGTGAGAGGCTTCATGTAACCCAGATGGAGGTACAAGAGGCTACACAAGGACTATTAGTCAGATTAGAGAGCAAGCGGCCCTTCTGTAAAGAGACAGAGACATGCTCATAATTAAGAATAATGGTTACAAAGTCATACGATTTCTATTGATCAACAGAACATCTGCTTTGACTGAGAAGGCCAAGTCTAAAGATTTGATTAAATGAAACAGCTGTGAATTAAAGCCACTGTTTATAAACTTCTCCTTGAAGGAACTGCTTGTGTTGCCTTTCTGACAAATTTGACGAAATGCAAGGCTGTCGCCCTGGGATCCAGTTCAGCTTTGCTTTGCACCAAGCAGCATTTTTTATTGCCAAGTTCATGGACTGATATTAATTTTTATCCTCGGTTTCTTTATGGGGACATGCTTATCAAAAGTAGCACTAAACCAACCTCTAAACCGATCCCATGCATCATTTACTAGCTACCCCATCCCAGTCCACCTGGACCAGTTCATATAATGGTACTTTTTTATACCCTCAATGGTACAATTGTGGTGAGATCTCATCAGTGTGGTCTTATAGGGTATATTAGGGTCATATATTGTAAGGTGAGTTATAACTTGATACATTTAAATACATATAAAACCTCAGGTCATTTTTAAATGCTGCAAGCCCTGGTAAATAAATCAGTATGCAGAGATTTAGAAGAATCTGTGGACCTCTAGTTTTAAATGGGCAAAGGCAATAAACCTTCCACATAGACTGGACTCTATTTGTATTGTATTTTTTAGCTCTCTTTCCTGCAGTGTCACACTCCTTTACTCACTCTTAAGCCCCTTAGAGTCTCTACTCCTCCCTCTGAATTACATTCTGCCTCCTTTTCAGTACATGTCCAGTTTCTTGCACAGTCCACATGGCTTCCGTTCACCTTGAAATTCTGATCATGAGAGTAGTAGAAAGAAAAGGCAGGACACGAGGGAAAAAACAAATAGAAGTGGGGGAAAAGGATTAAAGGGCAAATCCCTTTAATCCTCAAGCAAGTCTGTTTGTTATCAATCTAGTCTCTAATAGACGTTTATGAAAAAGCTGCATATTAAATGAAGATTTAACATGTAGGAGACCAAGGGGGATGAAGGAGCATGGAGTCTTGCAGTCCTACAGCACACTCTGGAGGCAGTCACAGGAAAATAGCAGCTGTGCTGGGGCTGATATTGGCCATTCATGTCTGCCTAATTTCACACTGGCCTGAAAAGAAATGGATATGGCCTAAATATTTAGACCATATAAAAAAATGGCCTTTTTTCATTTAAAACCAGAACTAAACAACCACACACTTTAGGAACTGTCGTAAAATTAATTAATCTAGACTTCTTTAGGCCACTACTCTTGAAATGCTTGCAAATGAGTATCACTGACCTTGTGCAGAATGGCCAGATTAAAAAAGAGGCCTTGGCAGGTTGAGGGCACGTCAATAAAGCATGTGATTGTATCAAATACGAAGACATTCTTTAAATATTTTAAAGATTCTAGTTTTTCCTGAAACATTATGCTAAAATTTTAAAATATTTAAATAATTTCATAGTTTAAAAATAGAAGTATTTTCATTCCCTTGTGGTTTTGGACCACACTGTGTACAGCTTGGTCCGGCAGATGAAATGCTGTCATGGCAGAATGGCAGGGCAGGGCTCTTTAGCTGCACAAAAATAAAATGCAAAGGATGCATTTACATTTTAAAGGTGGTTTAATGATTTAATCTATAGGCACAACCCTAAAACAGCACTGTGGAACTGTTTTTCAATGCCACATCAGGAGATGTCAAAGTAGCAAATTTACATGCACTGTCAGTCATCAGACAACAAGAAAACATTGCTGTCATCAGTACTTTGCTGTAAAAAAGGCTGTTTGATGCAGTTATGGAACAGAAGCCTTGCTTCTTGTTTCTCATTTTTCTGACACTTCCATTCGTGCCAAGTCTTCTCTTAAACTGAAGACAAACTCATGAGGTGAAAGAGGTCACAATTTTATCATCCCTTATAAGAATGCTTCATTTTTTACATGAAAATGGGGCATTCTGGTGCACTCTAAGACTAAAACACAGGGGAGTGATCATAGCAAGGACGTCCAACTCCAGTCCTGGGGGTCTGGTGTTCCTTTATAGTTTGATAGTTCCTCTCCTCAAACAAATTCACTCATTTTATTGTATACTGTGCTGTGACATAGTATTCTGTTTTATTTTATTCTTTTCTATTGTTTTTCTTAATTTTGCTGCTCTTTGTAACTTTGTACTGTCCATTTTCTGCCAAGACCAAGCAAATGTCCCACTTGTGGGACTAGTAAAGGTTTATCTTATCTTCAGCTTGGGACCTTTCTTGAGCTGCTCCAGATATATTTAAGCACAGTAATTACCTGTTGAGGGTCGCTGCTCTACAGTGATTTAGTTCATGTAGATTACTAAACCCAAGCCATGTCAAAAACTGTATTACTTAATAGAGATTTTGGCTTATAGCTCTTTTGAGACCACTCATCAGCAATTACTGACACTATAAAAAGTCTTGTTTTTTGTATTTTCATATATATACTGATTCCCCTATTTGCAATCAGGGCCACAACCAACATTTACTCTTTATTTTAGAGTCGGATACCACTATTTTGTGTGTCGGTCCACAGAAAACAATGTGTTTCTGTGTGGTAGCTGATTTTGAAATATGTATTCATTTATCATTTTTTAAATTTGATCATATAATTAGTTCTGGCAAGTGAATATAGTTTGGTAAACTAGGTCATTTGCAGAAAGAATTTTGGAATGGGCTGTCCAACAAGCTAATATGGGAGTGATGGTTAGGTGTCCACATACTTTTGTCCATACAGTGCGTATGTAAACAACCAGACTTCACAAAACAGTGGATAGCAAACCTCTTCAATGCATCCAGTGAAATCAGAATCTTATACCACCTTTTTAAATATATGCTGTTTGACAATGGTGTCCCACGCATGAGGTGTAACCACACAGGTTTGATAAATTTGCCCCATGCCCTCCAACACACTGACACACAAAGTAATGCAAAATGAAAGCATGTCACCTCACCTTTACATCAGAAAAGAAAGAAATCCTCTGTCTGTTTGCCTTCCTCTGCCGTAGCTATAAGGGGACTTTAAAACACATTTAAGGCTGGTTTGTTCTCATAATTACATCTAACAAAGGTGTTCCACGTTTCTGACTATGTATTAAACATAATAGTAATGTATTGTCTAGAATGTATTCTTCATCAGTGCAGCTGAGATGTCATCTTCCTATCTGTGTATCATGGTGCGCTAGTTCTATTTTACACTGTCAAGCAAATGTCATTTGATGAAGCTTTGTTAACTGAGCATTCTGATCTCTTCAAAGGAAACAATCTCCATCAAACAGCAATACGAGAATAAAAAGAAAGCAGAAAATATGTATTTAATAGATATGACCCAGAAGGTTTCAAGCCTGGGTCATATCTATCATATAGTATTTAGTTTTGTCTGCTTTTTAGTTATTACATTCTCCTTCAAAGAGACACTAACATTCAAATCAACTACCCAAACACACCTCAGCTGCCTTGCACATGTGTAAGGCAGCTGAGGTGTGTTTGGGTATCTTTTACATGTGTATCTAAAATGTCCAAAAAGATTTCTGAGACTACACAGAAGAAAAGCCCCCCGGCATTAAGGAAAAAAAGCAAAAAAAGCATGAGTTTCAGAAACTGGAGTTCAAAACATTGACAAAGACGATGATGGGAAAATGGGACTCACAATAACTGTGCACAATCTGTTAGCCCAGCAGAACTGTAAGTACCAAAGCTTTCATCTTTGATAGAGAGGAGAAAAGCAAGCCTAAGATTGGAAAAATTCCACAGGTTTTCACATAATCAACAAATACACATCTTCTGTATATAACGTAAATCAGCCTGAAAAATGTAGAAAAAATGTCCATATTGTGATCACACTACACAGCGTGTGAAATCAGTGTTTTTAATGACGTAAAAATGTTTAAATGACATGAAAATGTTTCCAACTGTTTAATCAAACAGAATGTGAGTACCATGCAGGTTTCAGATAACCTGACAAAAAGGATGCAAATAGACAATTATAGTATTTTATATATATCTCATTACAAACACTGAGCCGTCTCTGTATTACTGAACTGAAAAGAAACAATCAGCTCCAGAATTAGCTCAGTGGGTTACCAAGTGGCAGTAAGTCTCATCTGAAAGCTTGCTTGAGGACATTGCACACGTCCCGACACTTCAAGCCCTTGTGTGTTACTTGCTCATTCTGAAGGCCTGAATACCACTGATAAGAAAAACTAAACACATTCCGTAAAAAACTACCTAATAGACACTACATTTGTATTAAAATAAAGTGCTAACAAATCACTAACTAGTAACTTTGCACATATACGAAAAGAGGCAGCTTCGTGTGTGGTTTGGTACCAGGGTTGGTCGTGTGCGGTCTTGTAGAGAAAGATCTAAGAGCATCAGATATAAAAACAACAGCTGCTGGCTAATTTAAACTTTCACACTATCACACCATCAGTCTCAGTATCACACTACAAAGGTCCTCAAGGTTCAATACTGCCTGAAACTGGTTAACTGAGCTGGCTAGCAGCTTGCTGGCTAACTAGCAGCTATCTAGAGCTGGTTATTATCAATGAAAAACAGATATTTCTTTTCATACCTGCTCTGTACTTTAATGTTCTAAAGGCTGTTTAATAGTGTGCCATAGCTCACAGAGTGACAATCTCTCTCTCTCTATTGATACTGAAGGTGATTCACCACAAATGTCCAGTCTTTAAATGATCAACACCTTGTCTCTGATCATACAAACAAAGAATTGCATACAAGCGCATTGCATTTCTCTTTAATGACTAAAGTGAATTTCATAAAGAAAAGCTGTGTGGCATGAATTAAACTTAAAAGCACATCACAGTTTATTAATTCTTGTTTTGAAGCACTATGGGAGAAACAAGTATGATAATGAGACGGGTGTTAAAGTTGGAACAATGCCAAAAATTTGGCACCAAAAAACAGATGGAATAATAATAATAATTAAAATATATATATATATATAATATATAATACCGCCATTACACTTATAACAACATCAATAATAATAACATAAGCTCCATTAATAATGAGACACCAGTTTCGGTGAAAAATTTGAATTAAAACGTTTTTTTTTCTCAGTGAACTTGGAGCAAGAAATTGCAACAGCAGCAATGTCAAACAGACAGGAACAAGAAAGTCCTTATTAAGTGCCTGGAAATAGCAGCATGTGCTCATTCCTGGTTTGACATATAGAATCTTTGAGTTCATGTTTGGGTCAGTGCCAGAGGGTTTCCACATGTAGTGCTGAATTTCCCTGGACTGGGATCATATGATACAGCTGTAAAGATCTGAAGGCTACATGAAGCTATATGTGAAACCATGCACCAAATTGAAAAAAAAAAAAACAACATTCATAGAGCTCTCAGTTTTAAACTCATTACAAAGGAATGGGTTTGCAGCATTAACCAGTCACTGGTTTCTACTGATTATGGACTAACGATTTTAACATGGTCAATTCTATATTATACTATGTCCTAGGAAAAGACGTTTAATGATTAAAGAAAATTTCATAAAATATTTAGAAAAGAGGTGTAGTCTGAATTAATCTAAAAGCACACCATTCTTTCTTCATTCTTGTTTTGAAGCATTATGGGATAAACGAGTATGCTCAAAGTCAAACCTACAAAATATAGTCTTCCAAAGTTGCACCTTTTAGGTGGGACTTAAATGCCCAGTGAAATATATTTGCATGGTAGCCAGCAAATACCCTTTTTAAAAAGTTGCAATGAAGGGTTATTTTCGAGATGCCATAGAAAAACCAGCTCTGACCTTTTTGAAAAAGAGACGTGAGTGTGAGGAACCTTCACATAACATAAAGGTTCTTTCTAAAATATTAACATTATGTAGAGATTCTTTCACTCATCATTTATAAATTAGGAACCATCCTTTAAAATGTTCTTTAGGGAAACAAAAGTGGTTATTTAATGCCACCCTTATTTGGAAGCTTCTAAAGTTAAGTGAAGTAAATGAGGGGAGCCTGGGAGCAGTGTGTGGGGACGGTGCCTAATTAAACATCATTAATGAACGATTTGGTTGCTTTTCATGTAAAGGCAAAGTGGAAACTGCTGTGTTGTATTTGGTTTCAGGCTCTGTTCACACTTTACACACATATCCTACAAAAAATAGCACCAACAGTGTTGTGTTTTTTTGTCACAACACTGTCACAACCACTTTTACTCTCTGAGATTTCAGGTAGCACATCTGGCAATGTACTATCTGAGAAGTGAACAAAAGCGTGAGATTAACGATAGGAGGGAGGTGTGTGGCATGATATCACCCCTATAGCTCATTTCTTATTGGTGAAACCTGAGGGAATTAACAAGTTACTCCATGTTACAACCCTCCCTACCCAATTTCACAAGGTTTTAAACTTGAGCTGCCACTATGGGTTGTATTAGTAATTGAGTTATTTGGAAATTATTTTCCAAAGTAATAATTTTACAGTAAAGCACACCAAAGTGATATGTGCTAATAGCACCCCCATGAACATCCTCAGACTGCTTAACACCGCTTTATAATGAACTTCAGACTTTTTGTTGATCGTGCACTAAGCCTGAATTTAAATTTTTTTTTTTATCTTAATAATCAATGATTAAATAATCATAACAGCCTTAGTTAGAACATGTAGGATTAGTGAGTGAATGAATTTGAGCAGAAGAAGTGGTATTCCAGAGCAGTCACATTATGCTACAGTATCTTACCTGGTTGCACTGTCACAAGACAAAACAGTGGCATCAATTCATAGCTAAGTATTTTGCAACCAGGGCTTGTTCTTTTCTGTACTGTGTTCAGAATTTTAAGCTCTTTGTTTTCAACCATAACATAAAAATAAAATATAAGTTGTGCTTTTCATGATCCCATTAAATATAGATTAACAAACATGTTAAAACATTATTTGTCAGGCCCTCTCTAAAGCCCTAGAAGGCCCTGAGGGTTCCCCTCTGATACACACAAATGCGCGCTCACATAAACACTGTTCTTATGAGTTATTTGTTATTGAGTCTTCAGTCTGTTAATATGGCCTTCAGATAAGAGACTAGGGCACTGCTGTATAGACTAATTACAGTATACCGTGTTTGATGCTCGCCTCAATCATATGATCTCTTGTGTATGTAGTGCCCCAATATATGAAATATATGAAAACATATTACTGTGCTGTAGAAAGAGTGAAATGCTGCCTGCTTCTGGCACTGCTGGAGGGACTTCCATGGCTCTTAAAAAAGCAGGGATAAGTAGTGCTGTTCACATCAGCTCTGACAGAGTAATGAGGAAATACAAGTGGAGTCAGAATTCACTTCATCTGCCCGCTCTCCTTAGCAGAATATGAGCAAATCCATAAATATGTCGCATTACTAGATTTTCACATCACAAGCACTGCGTTAACATTTACTCAAGACCTCATAACTAAATATTGTGTCACAGCTGTAATACAAATTAGCACATTCTCCTCCAGGTGAAGTATAAACACCAAGGTAAAGATAAGCTACTCTGGCACATGCTGTGAACATAGCTTTTACGATTTATAGACATGAGCTTCATTTATACTAGCTGTTGGAACATTGCTGTGAGGATTTGATTGTATTCCGCCCTAAGTGCATTAAGAAAGTCAGGTACGGTTCACAAACACGAGTCCAACTCATTCCAAGATACTGTATGATGATCCATCACCCCAGATACCACAGTTCCACTGATACACAGGCAAACGGCAAAAACTGTATAACTTCCCTGCCCAGTGTTTCTTGAAAGGGACACTGTTCTGCACATTTCTGCTCTTTTCCTGCTTGAACACAATAAGTAAAAAGTAAAAGTAACACACACACACACACACACACACACACACACACACACACACACACACACACACACACACACACACACACA
>JBBJLR010105145.1:0-24149 GCA_037577145.1 Brachypetersius gabonensis | reverse complement strand
ATCTTTGTCTCATTTTTTACACCACAGACACCTGACATTTTCACAGGGGTGTGTAGACTTTTTATATCCACTGTACCTACCACCCCCCGCCTCCATCTCCCACTGACCCCCTGCCCTCTCCCCTTCCTCCCCGGTCCCCAATCGAACGCCCCTTCCCCAGACCATGAACAAATACTACACACCCATACCCATACGCTAACATAAACACACCTACACATCTACGAGGTCCAGACACAGATGCACCAGACAGTGTCAGGTGAGCGCCCCCAGGCGATGTCTAGTTCCCAGGTCGGGGCGTGCAGCCACCCCGCGGGAGAACGGCAGGACCCCAAGGACGCAGCCTCCCAGGCCCGGCAGCTAGATCCTCCACTGCTTTAGAAAACACTTCTTCATGGAGAAAAAGCAAAGCTAGGCCTGATCCAACAGCATCAGGCAGGAAAAAGAATGACGTTGGCAGTTTACCTGAAACTCACACTTTGCAGAATAAATTAATGCACTGATATGTAATATGCAGGCTAGTGTGTATTTTACACACTTTAGGTGAAAAACGCCTGGTCAGCCAAAGTAAAAACAAGTCGGCTTCCTATCCAAACCTGACCCCTCCAATTTTATTGTAATCACTTTTCTTTCGAGAAGCACATCACATGCGCCAAACCAAAGGGGCTCCTGAAACGGCAAGTTTAGAAAAAAACAATAGCAAAACAACAACATACAGCTAAGAACCATATGCACTTCCCACTTTAAATATGTATGCCCTGCCAACTGTACTTACCTCTTACCATTGTTGGAGCGATTACATTTATTCCTTTTGAATCGCTTACAATGAGTCAGTATATCCATTAAGTTTGATTCCTAAACTCACATGATTCCATATGGTTAAGAGTTTATGCTGACTTGTTCTTTAAAATGAGTTCCTAGGCCGTAAGGGCAAGAAGTAGAATTTCCTTGGGCTTGTTGTCTGTTCACAAGATGATCCGGCAGGTCACGAAGACCTCACCCATATGTGGGGGGAGGGGCGATAGCAACCTATCCTTAATAAAGTGGCACCAAATCCCAAATAGGACTCTGCCGCTAACTGCTGAATGTTCTCAGGTACACTCTGATAGGTCTGTTTAGTGTGCTTGCTCAAGCAAAGCAAAGCAAAGCAAGCACACTATTGTTCTTCTTACATTTTAGTATTATGGACTCATTAAAATGAATGGAGCCGTTCGAAAATAATGAAAACGCTACACGCCAACAAAAATGACCGAAATGCCATAGGTAATGAATAGGGCTCAACTTTTGGATCGTCCTGCTCGGACACGCTTTGTCCAAAACCTACCAAACTTCATGTGACGCATCAGGCCAACGTCCCTGACACACGAATTCGGTCGGTGATGACCTGCACTCGTTTTTTCCTTGTCTTTCGTTCATCCCTTTTTCCGCCAATGACTTGCATTCATTTTTCACCCCATTGAAATGAATACAGTTTCAGGAGAACAGGCTCTCAGTCTCCATACAGTGACCAAACCTCATGAAAGTTTATATGAGACCTCAGGCCACACCCCCAATGATACACATGTGAAAACTGAACACTGTGGACAAAAGAATTGGGACAGAGCTGTCATAAAAAACTATGTGGACAAATGTATTGGGACACACACACAGACACTGTCTCACACCAAGGTTATTATAGTTAACGAAAACGAACGCAAAAACTAAAACTAGAATTGAAAAAAAAATTTTTGTTAACTGAAATAAAAATAACAATGAGAGTTTAAAAAAAAACGAAAACTAACTGAGAACTAATATTATAGCAAAAACGTCCTTTGTTTTTGTCTTTGTAATAAGACTTTTGGGTTTAATTAAAATCTATTTACTTCACACTGCCAGTTTTAAGCCCGGTGTTTGACCCGTATGACCCGTATGGCACCACGTAGTCTGTTATGTCACGTGTCCATAGTCTGTCCGCGACGCCGCTGGCTAGCGCGATGGCTGCAGTGAAAGTCGGAAGAAAGCGGCAGAGTCCTATTTGGGATTTTTTTGATTATGACAGTGTCAAAAATAAAAGTAAGTGCCTTGTTGTAGAAGCAGGTGATACAATATGTGGAATACTTCTCAAGGGGAAAAACCCCACGAATCTGAAAGTCCATTTGAAAAGCTCACACGAAAAGGCGAACCAAGAGTACCTGGACAAGCCTCTCGCCCGCCCTCCCCCGAAAGGCCAGGTAACATGAGAAAGAAACGTGATACGACAGCATCCATAATGGACTGCTTCCACCGCCGACCAAATAGCTGCTGGCTAGTAAATACGCAGGAACACCACAAACGAGAAGAAGTATTGGTAAATATGTTTATTGAGACTGGAAAGTCTACACGACTGAAAAAAAAGCTGAATTTTAAGATAGTTCGGTCATTCATTCATAATGCAAAGGTTGTCAGGTCGTTCATGATTTCTTAGATTGAGCTCCCTGGGACTCCTGGTTGCCATGCATGTTTGTTTGCATGTTCATGTGTGTCTTTTGTCTGTTGGCTATGTTAATTTATACTCAGCTCACTGTGTATCTAAACTCAGGAGCAGAACTGCACAAATATTATACTTAGGGCTGTTATCTTGTGGGCTGTTGTATTTAAATTTGAGGATGGGTGTTCATGTGTCCTCTGAATACATGTTTTAAAATGTATCTTTGGTTGGGTTTTTATTATACAATACTTATTCTGGTGATTTTGATTCATGCACCTGACAAATATCCTAATTTACAAAAAAAGAAACCCAAAAACTAACACTGAAACTAATAAAAACTAAACTAAAACTAAGCAATTTCAAAATATAAATACTAATAAAAACTAGTAAATCTGCCTCTAAAAACTAATTAAAACTAACTGAATTTGAAAACAAAAAGTCAAAACAAAATAAAAACTAAAACTAATGAAAAATCCAAAACTATTATAACCTTGTCTCACAAACATGCAATCACACACAAACACTCACATACACACACTCACTCAAACACACACAAACTCTCTCTCTCTTTCTCTCTCTCGGGCCAACGTCCCCGACACACAAATGCGGTCGGTGATGGCCTGCACTTTCCTTGTCTTTCGCTCATACCTATTTCCCCCATTGACTTGCATTAATTTTTCATTCCATTGAAATGAATGCAGTTTCGGGAGAACAGACTCTCACTGACCATACAGTGTCCAAACCTCATGAAACTTCAGGAAATGTTTCTTTACCCAAACAATAGCCTGGACTATTTCTCATACACAAACAATAATCAGCCCTTGGATGCTCATAAATCTGGAAAGAATGAATGTTCTTCAACATTTGAGACTTACAATAAGACCCTGTATGAGTGTGTGTGCTATTACACACAGTGCTCCAGTTTTAACTATACACTTTTTTTGGTGTTCGTCAGCAATGCGAGATGTGTGTCCATGTCACTCGGCCTTGGACCTTCAGGGCTGTTGGTGATGTCAAGAGAACCTGGAATGGTTCCCCCTCCTTCGTCTGAGTCCTTTATCTCCACCCAGTCTCCTCCACTGGAACTGGAAACAGCGCCTTCACCTGTTGATGAGAAAACTGAGAGCAGTATACAACTAATGACACCATTTTGGTTCCCATACTTTGGTCAGTTTTCTTATTTGTCTGTTTCTCCCACATATTCTTCAAACCACTTTAGCTGGTTATATTATTTACATTTTACTGGGTGGGCAGTATTAATGATATTCTACCTCCCCCTCTTTGAGAATAAGGGGAGAAACGTACAGACTTTGGATTAGTACACATGCAGCAAAGTTTTGTGTACTATGTTGTGCATTTATAAGCAGAAATTATTTGGTAAACATCATTTCTTCTCCCAACACCCTAATTTTAGACAGTAATACTGATCAAGAAGCGACAGATTGTGTGAAAATTGTGTGAAAGCCAATAACGCGTCTTCAGTCCACTGTACTGGTGCAGAACAAAATAATCATTATCTCCCACAAATGGTGCTCAGCTGAAAATAATTTGGAATAAATGTGCATAAAAAGAATGGGTCATAAACCTGGACCTTTTGTTGCTCAAACTAATTTGGACTTGGATACTTCTCAGCAAAAAAAAAAAACAACCCAAAAAACTAAAAGACAGTGTAGACTTTTTCCTTTCTCTCGCTCTGACTTCAGCGCACATATCAACAAACCATCCACATACTGTAACAAACGCTGCTCTCGGGCAAAATGTATGTTTAAAATACAAATTTCAAAGACCTATTATAAGTGTTAGGGGACTCAAAATACCCCTGACACAATCTCGTAAATGTGTACGACTTCTCTTGGAACTCAAACGCGAAGCAAAACTGACTGTCCAACAGTAAAGAGACAGTGAAAAATGCATTCGCCAGACCATTCACTGAACGCAAATGTAAAGCAAAACTGACTGTCCAAAAGTAAAGGGACAGTGAAAAATGCATTCGCCAGACCATTCACTGAACGCAAATGTAAAGCAAAATTAACTGTACAAAAGTAAAGGGACAGTGAAAAATGCACTCGCCAAATCACTCACAAAACTCAATGTCGCATCAGACGGAAAGAGCTCTGTGCAGTAATTACAACTGGATCACAACCTCCAATCAAACCAGCATCATGCTTGCCTTGTACCCACAAGGAAGCAGGAAGTAAAGCCAATTTACTCTCCTCTTCCTCAGAAAACAACAACAAGCACAACAACAACAAAAAAAAACCCAAAAAACAAAAATAAACAAACCTATATGTTATTCATACTGACCCCTGTACAGTTTCTCTCCGGGCTAGTGGGGTACTACACCCATCTGCAATCGGCTGGCCACCCGCTTGCAGATACTCTCTTAGTTTTGTTTAATACACTGTAACTTTCCCTTAATTTCTGAATTTCTGGTTTAACTGAAAACCAGATGCTCATACATTATTCCTTGTACTATTATAGGATTGGATCACACGTAATGTTATGATCATTCACTGCAAAATTTCACTATTAATTAATGGCTGGCATGCAGGAACTATTCACCCCCTTGTATACACATATTCATACATATAGGCTGTTCCATCACTTGTTCTCCCCACATTGAATATCCTCTATCAGATATTATTATTTTTTTTTTCCCTTTCACCTAAAGCTGCCTCAAGTGTGTGTGAATTGTAGGTGTATTGGCCATATGTTTCTTTCCACTTCCTCCATTCTTGCTTCATGAAGATGTTCTTCAGAGCTTCCTCCTGCTCTTTTATTCTTCTCTCAGCGTCTCTCAGCTGCTCAAGGTCATTGCCCTTTGGACACTCTTGGGGCCAGTGACCCTCTTGGTCAGACTCGTCTCAGGCCTATCTACAATGTGGGCATTCCCGAGACCTTGTCCGTCGCTGATGCGAGTGTTAGACTCTCACTCGAGGTCTGTAGAGGGAAGCGGGGAGGCTTCATCCTCTGTTTCACTTCTGCTTCTGGCTGGCTGCCGTGGGGATGGAGACTTGTGCGCTTGGTTCACTTTGCTAAGCTCATAGTGGCCAGTGAAAAAAGTGTAATGTCTAAGATAATATGTGATTGTATAGTTATTTAGCAGCAGCAAAAAGAAAAATTTAATTAACAGTAATTAAAAAAATTAAATCCCAAATTCTGTTAATGTATCTAGATGCAATCAAAGTATTTTTCGCACCTAACTTCCCATTTTAGCAGACTCAAACTGCTCCACACAAGCTTAATACTTAAAAGGAAAAAGAAAAAGCTTAAAGAACCGGTTCATACAAACTCAAAACCTCCAGCAGCCTCACACTGCCTCAGCCCTCTTTGCTTTAATACTGATACAGACGCAAAGGAAAAAACCCACAAATTCCAGGCTGGACCTCTTGCCCATACAAATGATGCCTTGAAATAGGTTTCTAGACCGGACCCACCTCCCGGAGTCCCTTATGTCCAAGTTTTCTGGACTCAAACCAGTGAACTTCAAACCAGAGCAACCACACCGCAGCTTTGAAGTGAGCAAAGGATTTTCTCACCTATCAGGGGTCGGGGTAATACTAACTCCCCTCGTCCCCCTCTCCGTCCATCCCAGGAACCAGCCGTCAGGTCGTTCAGGTCTTGAGGGTCCCATCTGGGATGCCGAAATGTTGGGGCAAGAAAAACACCTCATCTGAAATCTTTAGCTTGAAAACATAGTGTTTACGCAAAATAACAACCTTGATTTAATCATGTCACTGTGCCCTAAACTTCTGCAACCTTAATCATTAGCCAGCAGAATCACCCTTATTATGAGTCTAACTAGAAATTCAGTCATCTGAATATGAATCATCAACCGAATATACTGATTTCCCCTTACAATATGTGATTACAATGGAATATATGTATGATTGTGAAGAATATATGCAAATTTCCCAGACATGACCATTCTGTCATATGTGAACACACCACAGGACATGGTGTGAACAGCACGAAATTCTTCCTCTGCATTTAACCCATTCACCAATTGAAGCAGGGGGCAGCAGGAACACGGCGTACGGGGAGCAGAGTGTGGGGATGGTACCTTGCTCAGGGTACCGCGATTGCCCTAACCACTATGCCACCAGCTGCCCCAACTTTCCCCATATGAGTTTTCAAATGGCGTGCCAGCTTGGTCTGAGGTTCCCGCAGATTAACAGTAGTTCTTACTATTTGCTGAACATGAGATTTTTGCTGACTGCACACACTTTTTCAGCCACACTGCTTTCCTTCAATTCCTCTCACAGCACTGCTGCCCTTTTGGCATTTAAATGCTTCTCACTACTGTCTTGTTCCTTGTGTGATCGGGGTGATGACATCAGCACATCTGCTGACCTGCATACTTTTGAGCCTTGCTTTCTGGGATTGTGGCATTCACCATAACTATCTGATTCACTGTCTGTCTCAACATCAGTCAACTGCTCCTCATGGCAAAGTAAGTCAGACTCTTCATAGATACATGCAGCTTCTCTGGTCTTTAAGACTCCTTTTCCTTTGCCCTTAGATACATTCAGAGTGGGTAGATCTGATCTGAGAGCTTCACTAATCTTAGAGGATGAAGCTTAGTTTGATCATAGCTTGGTCTTGTTTTTTTTTATTAATTTATCTGAACTGATTCAGACTGCGGAATGTATTCCTCATTTGACATCTTGTCTTCCTCTGAGCTTACTTCCTATAGTCTTCCTATAAGAGTGGCTGTGGCCATTTGTAAATATAATGTGCCTGGCTTCCGGTGTCAATTGCTCCAGCTATATTTAGTTGCACAAAAAATGCTCGTTTTGCTGCTTGATGTTGCAAATTGGTGTGTCTTACCGTATTATTTTCATGTTTTAGCTTAATAATGAACACACTGGTTTGTAGTGCAAACAGTTTTAACCTTTACAGCACGTTGTTATTCTTGTTATTTCCATACAGCAGGTAATAAACAGGAAGTCTCGCACATTCACAGAAGACAGCTTACTTCTATGTTGAACAATAAGGTGGATAGAATCAATTATTTTCTTACCTGTAATGACTGTTTTATATCCCATTCATATAGCTTTGAATGGCAGGACTTGTGCCAGAAACAGGAGCACACTATGAAAAAAATGTAATATTTCTGTTATTGTTAGATTCTATGGCCAAACTTAAGTGAAACATTTGTTACATCCCTTTTATCGGTGATGGTTCTACACAACTGACATAAACAGTGGTCTGATAATCAGTTACTTCACAATGTTTAGCTGAATTCATAACATAAAGGTGACACTAAAATGAACTGAAATGTATTGTTGCATATTAAACAAGACTTCATTCTAACATTTACATCTCAGTTCAAACCACTTCACTGCTGCAAGAGGTCCCACACATTGCGAACATTTGTCCATGCTTGATATTGCTGAAGTGACAACATAATGTTTGCAGACCTGTGAAGAAAAAAAAAATACCTGTCATATCTTCATGAATAATAATTAGTACAGTTACTTAGTTTTGCCTAAACAGACACCTGCATCTCAGCTGTCAATTTCAGTTATAATACTGTAGGACTCATTTCAGAGGACGCATATTTGATATTTTCCTCAACTCTTAAATACATCTGTTCACCTCTGCCAAGGCAAGTTCTTAAGTAAATGTCTACTCATACAACAGCAAGTCCAGCTGCACTGTATTGTTATTTGTATCAATTTAGAGTGGTCATGCACACCAGAAGAAAGAGTACTATGAACACAAAACAAAGTGCCCCAGACAGTTTTTGTGTCCAAACTGAGTAAAAAGCATGTGCATTCACTTGTACCTTGACTTTAATTATTATTATTATCATTATTCCTATGAAACATGCAACCTACATATTTAACTGAATTGCAGTTTTTTTGCCAAAACAATGGGAAAAGACACTTTTTTGGAAAAGTGCAAAATATTTTTGGTTCATTATAAAACTGTGGCAGATGAATTTGACGGTGGCAGGTTACCAGAATATAGGTAAATAATAGGAAACAGTGTAAATAATTCAACCAAACTATGTGACTACCTCCTCGACTGCTTCAGTGGGGACACAAAAGCTCTGCTCTTCATTTAAAACATGTTCGTTGGCAGGTGAAACCTGAAAACATAAATACATAAAGAAGCAAGGGGTCATGCAGAGGAGACTTCTTACTACAACAAACATTTTCTAAAACTATGCAATGCTCTTTTTATTTGTCACGATAGAGTCCCTGTGAATACGGTTGGCGAAGGAGTGACAAGTGTAGGCAGTCATCTCTACATAAGAAAGACTTTAATACACAAAATCACACACTGAAACACAGGACGCAGGACACAGGAACAAAACAGAGTATGTGAGGGTATGCTGTAGTGGGAAACAATAGGAGCAGGGAACTATATATACAGAAACATGCAAGAGAACAGACCAATAGCATTACAGGGGGTGATTTAGATGAGAGACCGGTGAGAGAGGTGATTAAAGGGGAAACTGAAACAGGTGGCAGAGTATTGATTCAGGAAGCTGTCATTATAAGGAATTAACTTCCTGGAGTCAATACGACCCCCCGTGGTCGCAGGAGGTACTGTCACCTGATCACCAGTCCAAAGTCCTGACTGTGACAGTACCCCCACCCCTAAAGCGCAACTCCGGGGCACAAAGGCGAAACTCCCAGCCCTTCCCAGACAAAAGGAAGACCAATAACAAACAAAATAATAAAAAAAATATACATACAGACAAGGGGAGCCTATAGAGAGTCTACAGTGCTCCTCTTGACAAAGCAAAAAGTGTTTGGCAAAACATACCATTCTGATTGCTAAAAGTGCCGGACATGACACAAAAAAAAAAAAGGGTGTCCTCCAATAATATGACCACTACACAAAATGCAATTCACCAAGACATATACCCATACTCTACTCATGTCCATGGGATTTATTTCCATACTGTGGATATCAGTGGAGACCAGCGTTTGATGATGAGTAAATCATAACAGAATGTTCATGTTTGGGTGAACTATTTGTTTAAAGTGACTTGTTTAATAAAGCTGTCTCTGGTTCATTATGTTATTCTCAGTGATGATGTTACATTTCTATTGTTGTTTAGGCAGGGGTGTGTTTGATAAGGGTGATTTCCTGCTGGAATACAGAGATGACATAGTACGCAAGGAGGAGTGTGAGCGGAGGCAGAGGATCTATCATGACGCCCTGAAAGTTTTCTTATTTGAGTTTCGATACAACAGTAAACTTCTCTGGTATGTATAGTTTTGATGTACATGTTTATTTTGAATTAATTATATCTGTCATTTGTTTAGTGTTGATGCAGCCCGGGATGACTGTTCCCTTGGGCGACTGGTAAATGACGACCATGTTAATCCGAACAGTAGGATGAAGACCATTCGTGTGGATGGTAGACCTCACCTATGCTTATTTGCTTTGTGTGGCCATGGCAATGCACGGTATGAAAACCTTTACAATAACTTAATATTAAATAATTGACAAAAAGCCTGGTTTAAAGTGATCATTCTGTCATACGTGAACACACCACTGCACACAGTGTGAACAGCATGAAATTCTTCCTCTGCATTTAACCCATTCACCAAGTGAAGCAGGGGGCAGCAGGAACACGGCGCCCGGGGAGCAGTGTGTGGGGACGGTACCTTGCTCAGGGTACCTCAGAGGTGCCTAGCGGTCTTAGGAATCGAACCTGGACTTTCTGATCACAGAGCGAATGACTTAACCACAATGGGCTGCATCTATATGACTACGGTCAATATGATTTTGAAAACTCTCTAAATTGGCAAAAAAATAGATCCCCCTTGATTCCAATTGGCTTTCATTAAGTAATATTAAAACTATATAAAGAGTAACTTTATAATATTTCTATGTCACATGCCTCTCCAAGATTGCACATTATCTATTCACTAGATCAGGAGTGGGGAACGTTGGTCCTGGAGGGCCAGTGTCCCTGCAGAGTTCAGCTCCAACCCTAGTCAAACACACCTGAACCAGCTAATCAAGGTCTTCAGGATACAGGTTTTTTTTTTTTGGACACTGGCCCTCCAGGAGCAAGGTTCCCCTCACCTGCACTAGATGATATATGAGAATCTGTGTCTGACCAAGACTGAGATATTGAGTTACCTATGTCCTGGTAATAACTAGTGTCCTCATAAACCAGGCTGTATGAAGTGAAATGTCGTAATTCCAGAGCCCTTACCTTTTAAGAAAAACAGCTTTGAATTGAGAGACCCCTCCAACATCTTGTTCGGACAATGTCTGCTATTTCCATAATAAAATCATATTTGCTGGACAATAATTCTCATCAAAGGGTTCTAAGACTGACCACACCGGACGGCTCGAAACACCGATTCGAGCACCCAGCTCTAGCGGGTCCTCGAATTCAAGCAAATTGAAAACTGCTGCTGTGGCTCAGGGTATGGGACATGCTATTAGTTAACTATTTTCTCTAGCCTTACTAGAGCAGCTGGTGGGTTAGCTGATAGCTGGGTCTACCAACGAAGCCATTTGGTTAGTGAATACTGTGTGCGGTTGTTTCAAGACGTTGAGTTTATAGCTGACTTTCAGCCCCACATGGAATGAATAGTCCCAGGTAAGTCCCACTCCACTCCTTGAGTCCTCCAACAATAGACTCCCTTTGAAAGCGGTGGACGTCGTTGATCCGCGCCCGATCCTACGTCCGAACACCAAACACAGCCCGTGATGCTCAAACACACAGGGGCAGAAGAAAGAAGAGGAAGAAAGAATATAGAGGAGAAACATGAAGAAAACAAAAACCCTCCTGCATAAACACAGCAGGAAAAACATACATCAATGTAGGGTATATACATGAATATAAACGTGTAATAATCCTCGGCGAGCATTATACACAACAAACATACAGCAGTACTTAAATGCGCGTATGACACAACCGTATCCCGCATTCAGGTTTGTATGTAGCATTGGCCGTGTGGTTGCAGCTGTTAGCCAAGCCTAGCCTGACTTCCCCTTTTATAGCAGTAGAGGGAGGCTTCCCACAGCGCCACAGCTGGCCGGGAGCCCGTAACCTAGGTTACCGCCTGTTACACCGTCTGTCTGTTCATCCAGGGTTAGATGTAAACAGAATTGTGAGATCATTTCATTTGCTCCTCCTGCTTCTATCTCACCTGGAGATCCTTCACCATCATGCTTGTTTGGCAGACCACATGAGTTTGTGTATCCACTGAGTCTTCCTTAGTCAAACTGCTAAATGAATCACCCAACACTGACCAACTGGAATCATGCAACTGATCTTCTTTTGATCAGTCACCAATAGATGAACGAGCAGGTAAGAAGCTCACGTCCAAAAGCAAAGTCCTATGGACAGCTTTCCACTCTTGTCAGATATTATGTAGGTGTGGGTTTCTGGCTTCCTATCTATGACAGTGTGTAAGGTATAATTCCACTTATCTGTCGACTTCCTTCTGTCTTTTTCTCCTTTATTTGCTGTGGGGGAAAATCACATATATAATAGAAAAACACATATATATGTAAAAGAAAATCAGTATATTCAGTTGATGATTCATATTCAGATGATTCTTTCTAGTATACTAATTCTTCTGACTAATGATTAAGGTTGCAAAGTTTAGTGCACAGTGGCATGAATAAATCAAGGTTGTTATTTTGTTGAAACACTATGGTTTCAAGCTAAAGATTTCAGATTAGGTGTTTTGTTTAGACCAGAAAGCACTTCTTCAGGGTCGTCACCATGGGGCCATGGTTTCTGCCCCTTTTTGATAAGTTGAATGGTTATTTTGAAAGTATAAGAGGTCCTCTGCGAAGGACGAATTCAAAGAGCACTTCAGAATCCAGGACTGCCCTGGATGACGAATAAATAAAATTTTTGTTCTGAGTGAAGAATCTTTTGTCAGTTTACTGATTTTCATGCCATGACATTGCCAAAAGGACCCTGTCTCCAACATTCAGTTGTGTACCTACAACCCTTTTATTCTACCAATGGGCTTGTTGCTGTAGTTCTTTTGTCAACATGTTGGTGCCTGGTGAAGGTATGTCATCAGTGTCTTCATATATGTTTCAGTCAAAATTTGATTAAAAGTTAGAGCTGGAAACATATTCTCCAATGTTCAGATAAATCTTTCAGTTTGTACATTTCCCATAAGGTGATATGCTGTTGTACGTGACTTGCCAACTCCTGAAAGCTGAAAAAGCAAGGCAACCGGTCAATACACAGAACACATTTCTTCCCCAGTTTTGTAGCTACTTGTTTGGTTGTCTGATCGATGCAGAGAAAAGTATGTGCCAATTTGGTTAAATGGTCTGTGATGAAAGAAGAATGGACCTAGGGCCTCATCTAAAAGTCCAAGCAAGTGTGGTGATAGTAAGAGTTAATTTAGTGTCTTTCATTTTTTTTTTTTTATTTATTAGTATAATGCATGAATTACCGCAAGTGGCAGGAGTATATAAGGCTCCTCCTATATAAGTGTACCGCCTCCTTACCTTGTGACGGGGTTCCCTGGGAGCCCGGTAGGTCTTGCGCTATACGCCAACTAACCCTATAATATGGTTCCCTGAGTGTTATAACTTCTTGACCGCATCAAGTGGTTGAGCGCATTTCTTGTGCATAAACATTAATGAAGTGCTGTAATTTCTCAACCGCATCAAGCGGTGTATAAACATATAAAGGGGGTGTGTGCTCAGTGGGTAGGATACTTGCCTCCAGACCAACAGGTCGTGAGTTTGAATCCTACCTTCAGCACCACCACTGGGTTCCTGAGCAAGACCCTTAACCCTGAGTTGCTCCAGGGAGAGACTGTCCCCTGTAGTTAGAGAATGGAAGTCGCTTTGGATAAAAGCATCTGATAAATGCCATAAATGTAAATGTAAATGTGTGCGTTTCCCGAGCTTCCGAATGTCTCAGATCTTAAACTGTACCGAGTGGCTGTGTGCGTTTTCAGTCTTTCCTGGTCTAAGGTGCTTTCTGTCGTTAGCGCTTTTGTGCTAAGACCAGTGGCTGTGATCCGGTGTGAAGCTCTGGACCAAGGTGCATAAAGCTGCTGGCTGATGTTGGGCTTCCTACAAGTGCTGCTGTTCTGTTTAGTTTTTTTCTGTTTTGCTTGGACTTGTTTTGTTGTTTTGTTTTATTGTTTCGTCCTGGCTGCTTTTATTGTGTAGTTTTGCTTTATTTTGCTTTTGGTTCTTTTTGTTAAGTGATTTCCCTAAACCATTCCCTATATTCCTTTTCAGGTGGGAGGGAACCGGAGAAGTACGTCATGGTTGACAATGGGATTTATTTACAGGGACAAATGGGGAAAACAAAACCAAGGCACGTGGGCCAGAAACATGGACAACTGAAAAGACTTCACCAGACAACCAGACATGGAGGAACAGGACGAGGAACAGGACAGGAAACAGGACAGGAACCTACATAGGGGGAAGTGAGGTTTATGCTACCGTGTCTGAAACAGGCACGGAGCATGACTTAAATAAAGGAACAAAGACAGGAACCAATAAGAAAACAGGGAAGAATCAACATGAACTGAAAACAGGTGACGGGGAATGACATGAACACATGAATATGTAAACCATAGGCGGGGACAAACCGGGACACAGGGGACCCCTAGTGGGCCTACATGAGGGAAACTGGAATCAGACATGAAAAAGGAACAGACAGAGAACAGGAGGGAACCAGGAACATACAGAGGACAGGAGGAAACAGGATTAGACCTGAAACAGGGGAGAACAGGATCAGAACATGAAACAAGAGGGAACTAGAAGGGAACAGGAGGGAACCAGAAGGGACCAGGAGGGAACAGGAGGGACCAAGGAGGGAACCAGAAGGGAACAGGAGGGACCAGGAAGCTCACAGGAACCGGGAGCAAACAGGGAACGAGAAAATGTGAACGGGGGCATCCCGGAACCAGGAGCTAAAGGGGACCAGGGATAGGAGACAGGAAATCAGGACAGGACCAGGGCTGGACAGGACAGGAACAGAACATGGACTAAACAGAGGAACAATGAGGACATCTGGTGAACAAACACGTGAACAGCAACATGAACATGTTAAACACAGACTGAATACAGGACATGGCAGAATAACACAAGAACATGGCAGATAAACAGAATACAAGAACATAGTAAAAACACAAGAACATCCACGGCCTTAACTCTCATCGCCCTTATGGCGGAAAACAGTCTCTGTAATGAAACATAACAGAAAAACAAAAAACATAAGAAAAACAGAAAGAAACCAAAAAAACAGAGACACACAGAGAACTCAGGAACATAAACCAGGATCATAAATCAGAAAAGAAAGAAAAGAAACAGAAAAACAGGAAAACAGGACAAAACCAGTTCGAACCATCACATGATGTCTCAACATAGTGATTTCGGACCTGCGTCCTTATGTTTTGAAATAGGATTAAATACCTAGCATTTAACTAATTTTCTAGGCGAAATTCCCGGAGTGGTGTAGTTGGATTGTTCTGCAGCTCCCCTTTCTAAAAATCCCTTCCTGTGCTGCCTTAGTGATTGCCACACAAGTTTTGTGCTGCGATTGTCTTCCTGGCATTAGTTGTGGTGGACTCAGACAAGCTGACCAATCATTCACATAAGGGTCATCCAGGTCATACAGTGTCTCAGGGGATGGTCATAGAGCAATTCAGCATGAAGCTTATTTGCCTCAATTTGCCTGATGTTTTAAATATAAATAAAAATAATCGTGACCACAAACCATTAAGCAGAATGAAAAGGAACATTTCTTTCTGTGTAACCCCTTGTTTGGGGTTTTCCATTGAGGAGCAATAGAACAACACAAGACAGAGGGAGTGGGAGAGAGGGGAGAGAAAGAAGGGGGAGTTTACAATGCCTATTCTAGGCCAAGACAAAGCTAGGCTAATAGCAGGTTGTCAACAGCTAATGCAGACATCCCTTCCACCTCCAGCTGAGCATGTGTCTTCAGATCCTGATGCACTGCATCCAGGGTCGCATAATTGGTGCAAAGTTATCCGAACTATTATGATGCCCTATTTGTCAGTGAGAAACAATTGCAAGTGCTCCACCATGTACAGCAGAGGAACAATCAAAGCTATGGAAATGAGACACTGTATAAGTTAGTATCCTGCATCACTGCTCACAAGGGTTTTTGAGCTGCCTTTTGAGCTGCTTTTGTTATCATTTGTTTTTGATTTCTTTTTTCTTGTGATACTACCAACTAGGTATTCACCAATATGGAAACTCTGGGTCAATGGCTCCACCAGTATTTCACACACATTGCAATTCTGATATCTAAAACTGTATCTATAGTGGTACAGGGGGTCCTCAAGTTACAATGGTCTCGACATACAACATTTCAAGTTTATAATGCTCCCTTCCTCTCCCACTCAAATTACACTTACAGACTTCTTTTCTTTTTCTGTGCTTTAGTTGTGTTTGTATGATTTTTCAACGCTGTTAGGATTGGTAAGTGACTCAGGATAGGATTTCAACTTACATCAAAATTTGGGTTACATCACAGTTGAAGGAATGGATCTGTGGCATAACTCAAGGACCCACATATAGAAAGAATCACCCTGTCAGAATATTCACATTATGTTGCTTAGTAGACTGAAATGAAGACACACTCAAATTCTGATAGCAGTAGTTCAGAAAAAAAAAGTTGCTGAGATGGGTAAATGATCATCCCATGTCTTTTGCTTTAATAACTGCCTTTAGTCTGGTGCTTCTCTACCAACTTTGCACATCTAGACTGTGCAATATTTGCCCGCTTCTTTTCCAGAACTGTTCAAGCCCAATCAATTTGGATGGTGACTGTTGGTGGACAGCAATTTTCAAGTAATTTTCAATAGGGTTTAAGTTTGGGATCTTGCCAGGCTACACAGTCTAGATTCATCTTTTTCCTCCTGCAGCCAAACTAAAATGCTACCTGCAGTTGGTAAAGCCAACTGGGGGCAGGCACAGATCGCTGGAGAGCAGCCTTCTCGCTCTGTAGCATTGTCAGTGGGACAGGTGTGTGGTTTTCTTGCTCACTTGTGACTTTAGGTGGCGTGCTGGAACGCGCACGCCCCAAGGGTAGAGTCTGAAGCGCCAACGTGACTAGGGTATCTTTGGGCTCTCCGCTTGTTGCTTCGAGCTGGGCTGGTAGCTTCAGTAGGCGGCGCTTCTCGCTGCAACTGAGGCTGGAGCCACGCCTCCACTTCAGGTTCATTTGGGGTCAACAAATTAATAACAGAATATGTTTACCTAGATAAGAACTGATGAGTTTTATGCTCTAAATCAGACTGTGCTGCCTCTACAATAAACTGACTACAAATAGAAAAAGTTCATTATTGTACTTTGTTGATATGCACCACAGTATGTAAATATTTTATTTATTGTAATATGTTGAATTAATTTGGTAAAAAGTCTGTACATTTATTTCATAAAAATTAAAACATGGTAATTCAAGAGTAATTGTTAAAAAGTGTAAAGACATTGTCTAATGATGTCAGAAACAAGAACAGGCGGTTTAGATGCATTTTGTAGTTCTATGCATGGGGTTAGTGGAGAGTAGATTTCAGTTTTCAAATTTCCTCTTTGAGATCCAGAAAGTCCATGTCTAAGTGTTTTTTCAAATTAATCTAGATGCTTACTTGTTTCTATAATGTTGATGATGGTAATTGTGAAAATACTGTCGTGACTGATTTAATATGAAGCTGTGATAGCATGACACTAATCATGCTAGCTTGTATGTGTTTCCATTTTATATTATCATTTGCTCTAATCATAATTTCTATGTCTGTATGTGAGAGTACGGGACAATTTCTGATTGTATTTTAATGTTTATTTTGTTGTTACAGTCAGCTCAAACATTTAATGAGGGCCAAATAGTGAAAAGACTCAAACTTGGGGCTTATCTATCGTGGAGATAAACTGTGTTCTCCTGTCACTCCAGCCATTGTCATTGCAATGGATGTCAATGATGACACATTTGAAACAGCTGTGTCATCATCCGTGAGATCACAGACCTGTCAGCTGTCCTCAGTCAGTGCAATAGTAGCTAGGGTATGTGCAACGGCAGAAGCTGCATGTGCTCAAGTAACCTTTGCACAAAAAGAAGCATGCATGATGAAAAAGCAAGCATACATTGAAGCTGGAGCCACTAAGAAGGCAGAGCTTCAAATTTATTCAAGCAGCAGCTATGTATAAATTTGGAGATCTTGAACGTGTGAGCCTAAGGAGTGAACACATGGAATACAAGCACACCATAAGTCACTCTCACCAGGACAAAGAACCGCTTGAGTCCCTATCTGCACCAGCATGCCAGCTAGTGGCGCAAATGGACAGCAGTGATCCAGTTAAAAGCTAAATGGGGAAAGCAAGCAACTGCCAAATAAGATTAGTGAACACAATTTTTTGGATTTGTTCAATATACAGTAAGTAACCATCACACTGTTCACCTTCACATTCCAAATCTGTCAATTAAGCTGGAGACTATTTGTGTGGATCCACCAACTGCAATCAAGGGCAATTATGCAATACAACCACGCATAGTGACTTCCAGGCTGCACAGTTACATTCTAGAGCAATACCAAGGAATACAGAGCTTGGTTCGTATATGATGAGATGTGAAATGGTGGGCTCTGGGTTACTAAAATATGAATATCAACCTGAAAATTACTGTGCTGGGAAAGGATCCTTTCAGAATACTACAGAAGGCCTTCACCTGACATCAAGAGAAGAGCTTGATTGCCTATGTAAGTGGCTTGGACCAAAATCATCTGAGCAAGCAAAAAAAATAATACAAGCAGGCCACATTCATAACGCAGAAGCAGGCATGAACATGGTGTGGAAAATGGTTGGAGGATTGTTATGGCTCACCAAAAGCAATGCACTTGTCAAAAAAGTGGAACAAATAGCAAATTTAAAAAAAAACAAAAATCAAGAGAATTGGATGACATACTTTTAGAATTAGAAGCTGCAAAAGTAGATGAATCCCTACCTGGTCTCGCCTATATGGACACATCTCATGGCATCACACTAACTGTTCAGAAGCTGCCCTTCCCCTTTCAAGACAAATCTCTACCATCATGTTACAAACAAACTTACAAGATATCTTATCCTTCATTTTCTATGTTGTCAAAGTTTGTATTTGAACAAAACAAAAGGCTCAAAGATCCAACCTTCGCCATGCTCACAGGTGGTTCTGTTGCAGGTAAAACTGAAAGGTTCCCAAAACACACCAGTAAGACACCAATCTCAGTCAGAAAAATGGAGGTGTCTGTGGATCCTCATAACAACCAGACAAGACCACTGCACATTAAACCACATCTTCTGAGGAAATGCGACGGTTTTAGAAGTAAACACTTGAATGAGAGAAAAGTTTATTTGAAGGATAATGACATCTGCTATAAGTGCTGTGTGTCCACAACTCATCAAGCTAAAATGGTGTTAAAAGTGTTCACTGTAGAGCATGCAGTAGTGAGACCCATGTGACTGTGCTGCATACAGGTCCATGGACATTTGTCGCCTCGGAATCAGCAAGAGAGCACTGGAAAGGCAGGTTCTTTAGCGAGAGGCAGGTTCTTCAAGCTCTTTGCTCTTGAGGAGAGAGCTACAGCGTACACATTGAAGACATGTGCTGGCATCATTGAAATCACAGGCTGCAGAGCTAATAATTTCATTCTTGAGTCATTAGATGGATATGCTCCCTGTTGACCTGTCACAACCGAAAATCCCAAACACTACACTCACCTCTATGAAGTGGTAGACCAGATCCCAGCTCTAGACTCTTCAGCAATCATACTCATCCTGCTTGGTCGAGGAGCACACAAAGTATGCCAGCACTACAACGGCCCCCACAATGCACCTTATGCCCAATGCACTGATCTGGGATGGGTAATCATAGGAGACGTCTGTCTCTACAAAGGCCATAAGCCCAGACGTGTTGATGTTTATTGGACTAGCATGCTTGGAAATGGCCAAACATCTCTTTTTGTTCATTGCACCAGCAGTTTCTTCTTTAAAGACAAATCTGAGATAGATAGACTTGGAAAAGGAGTTTTGCAGCAAACAATGACAAGCCTGCCCTGTCTGTGGAAGACAAGGCTTTCCTAGAAATAACGGACAGAGAGGCCGTCTGGGATGATTCAAAGAGCTGGGTGGCACCACTGTCATTCAAGGAGCCAAGACGCAAACTCTCCAACAACAGAGAACAGGCTGTCAAATGTCTCATGACATTACGGCATATGCTTGAGAAAAAGCCAAATGTTTTTTTTTCATGAAGAAAATTTTTGCATCAGGTCATGTTGAACCAGCCTTGCTGCTCATCAATGGACAAGAGGGTTGGTACCTGCCAATCTTTGGGGTCTATCATCTCCACTAATCTGATCAGATTCAAGCGTTTGACTCCAGTGCCAAGCATAACAGTGTTTCCCTAAACAATGTTTTGCTGAGTGGCCCAAATTGAAACAATACACTCCTGTGAAAGCCCTAGAACAGGGGTCTCAAACTCTAGTTCTGGAGGGCAGGTGTCCAGCACAGTTTGATGGTTCCCCTCCTCAAACACATTAACTAAGCCTGACAATTAACTGATGAGGTGAACCAGGTGTTTCTGAGTGTCACATCTCAGGGTGGCTGCTATTAAAGGCAGCCTGTAGTAAGGGTATAGTTGTGGGGTGCACGTTCTACAGATGTGGGGTTTGTCACAGGGGGGCTGCCATTAGAGGCAGCCGTTTAGTTCAGTTTATGTTCACGGTTTAGTTAAGTTCAGGGTGGCTGCCGGTAGAGACAGCCTTTGAGTTTAGCCATGTGTCTGGGTTCTTGTGTGTGATCAGCAGGTTGGCTCTGAGCTTGTGAGGAGCTCGGAGGCACCTGGTGATTACACACAGGTGCTCCAGTTTAAAGTTCTCCGAGCTTAGGGCTCAGGCAGGAGCAGCATGAGTGCTTGAGTCTCCACAACTGGGCTCGTTAGGAGCTGAGTGAGTGTGATTCAGGATTGGCGGAGAGTATGTTTAAATCCTGGTTGAATATGAGCCACGGGGCGTGGTCACCCCAACCGCAACCCCAACACCCAACAACTAACATCTTTGTGAAGTTGGAACTGTAACAAAGTAAAAGAAACCGTATCCTTCATGTAGAGTCAGTAGACTCAGAAACCGTATTGCCCTGTGGTTTGTGCTGTGCTGGTGACAGTCGGGTGTGAAGTGAGTTGGGACAGTGTGTATGGGAATCTTTTCCTGTCTAGGAGAAGCCACAAGGAGTGAGAGCAGACAGCTTCACAGCGATCGACGGAGAGAAGCAACTGTCGAAAGATGGGTGGCACATTTTCCTGACAATCTGTTCCATCTTGTGGTCTCTCCCTCTCTCTCTCCTTTCTGTGTATAAAGCAGGAGTAACGAGTGGCGGTGTGCAAGTCCGAGGCTCTTAAAGAGGATTGGGAAACATACAGAGGACAGGAAAAGGGTTCCCGTCTCAGCACTGGAGACGGGGGAGGACTTTGCGAAGTGCATGACTTGAAAAAGTACCAAGGAGGATGAAGACTTCTTGGAGTGCAGTCACAGGGGTCCTGTGCTTCTGTGTTGGACTTTAAGTGTTTGTTTTACTAATAAACTGTCTCTCTGGAACTCTGCTGTGAGCTGCTGTGTCTCTCTGCCCTCAGCAACATGACACTGGATTACGGCCCTCCAGGACTGGAGTTTGAGACACCTGCCCTAGATGGAAACAAAGCAAAAAATAGTGCAAGCAAGAACAGTAATCATTTGGACTGTCCAGTAGGAGCTGTTCATGGAAGAAATCAAGAGCTTGTGTAAAGGAGAAACCATCCTAAAAACAGTCTATGAAAAAAACAGTCTCTAACAGCCTATCATAAAACTTGACCCCATCATAGATGAATATGGTGTGTTAAGAGTTGGTGGCTGTTTATCTTCAGCTGCAATTCCTGATAATCATTCCCAAAAACTACAACATTGCTACATTTGTACATTGTACAGTTTTACCACAAGCGAGTGGCACATCAAGACAGACATATCAGTGAAGGAGCATTAAGGTCTGCTGGTCTGTGGACTGTGTGTGGGTAAAGACTTGTATCGAACGTTATATGTTACCTGTAGGATGTTAAAAGGGGAACATGGAAAAGCCAAAGATGTCTTACTTACCTGCTGATCATCGTCACCAAGCCCCTCACCATTCACACACGTTGGATTAGATGTCTTTGGGTCTTGAGTTGTCTTGTTTACCTGGTTGGTGACTAGAGCAGTACACATGGAAGTAGTTGAGTCTCTATCCACATCAAGCTTCATAAATGCTCTTTACAGCAATCAGGGATTCTGCAAAAATTTCAGACCGTTCAGACCAAGGAAACCAACTTTGTTCTGGATGTAAAGAATTAGTAATAACACCACAAGATTTGTTATCCCTATAGTGGCTAGGTATTAAATATATACAGGAGAGGATCCTTGGAACAACACTGTCTAACACAGCCACTCTGTAATTTAAGAGTGTTCAGTCTTGCAGTGTGGTGCAGCCCTAGTTTGTGGAAGACATGAGCATGGTTATCAGTTTCAAAATGTGACCCGGACTAACTGATTGATCAAAAGACACACTGAGTGCTTGCCCAGATGTTGACTGTCAGATAACATGCTGAGCTACTTTGACCACCTTGACTGTACCCTTGACTGCTTTGATCATATGATGCCAGTACAGCATCTGTTAGCAACCTAGTACAGCACACATCACAGGACAGCTTTCTCAAAATCTGTCGAACGACAAACTCTGGTAAGGCTGAACAATTGTTTTGATTATATTTGGCCATTATAAAATCTGTTTTATAGTGCTTATGTTTAACCAAAACTATTGCATTCCTCTCCCAGCTGTTCTGGTTTTTCAATGCCTGAACACTGGTTAAATATATGGTATAATCTATAGAACTCAGGCACAGTTTCTTTTGCACCTTGCTGTCAATCTTCAATTTTCCCAGTGTTTACCATAGCTAGGAAGGTGTTTTTGTATGCTGCATTTTTGTCATCTTCCCAGTCGACATGCTTGAGCTGGATGCCCATACTGCTTGTGGGCAATGATCCTACCATTTTCATCCAATCTCCCGGTCCCAGGTGCATGGCGACCAATTCAGCAGGTGATCTCCAAAGTTCTTTCTCCCAACTTCAGGGCTTCTCTCAATTCTGCTTCAGTACATGGTCTGTATACCAGTATGGGTGCCATATCTGTGGCTTCACCCTGACAATTTGCAACATCATTCAGACGGTCAGGTCTGGCCTTGTACTCATCCTTCATATTTCGCTACCTCTGGGCCCCAGACAAACTTCCAGACCAACTTGCCTCAACCTGTTGTTGATCGCTGGTTTGTGGTATGCTTGATGATTGGGCCTCCGGGATGGTCTGCAGGTGCACTGCACGTTGTTGAGGTGGGGTGGAATCCAGGTCTGTCCTCTGGAGTAGAGGCATAGCTGGGCTCGAAAAAAGAAGATAAGAGGAAATGTGTTGGAGAAGTAATATTATATGGTGGAAGTGCATTGGGCAATGGGTGATGTGTTTGAGTTTGAATTTCATTCAGCTTGTCTTGTTCTGCCGTTAGTTTAGTCATCTTCTTGCCATTGTGCTTATTCTCACATCTATGCACTTTCCAAAATTTAAAAACATAATCGGCCTCTACCTCTATTTCCAATGACTTTACCGTAATTGTCTTCCCTTTCCTTCTCTCTTTACGTTCATTATCAACCCTTTTCTTACCTCTTCTAACAAGCTCACACTGAAAGTACCCCCCATTGGAAACTGGAATTTTATTATTTACTGCATTTACTGCCTTTTCTTCATATTTAACCTGCATGTATACAGATTTGGTATCATTAAGACACTTTCTCAGACTTTGAAGAATTTGATCCCATTTTCCCTGGGTCACTTTTTTGACCAAACCTTGAGAGCTCTCTTTTTATTCTGGAGGCCGCACGGGAGACCTTACTACCTGTCACAATAGTGATTTCAGGCGATCCCTGCCTGCGGCCCCTGACCTGGCCTCCTTTAGTGCCGTAGGGTCAATATGTGATAATTAGTGCCAAAATGTGATTATGTGTCCAAGTCAAGTCTCAAGTCTTTGTGCTCGAGTCCAAGTCAAGTCTCAGGTCTTTGAGTGAACATTTAGAAGATATGCTAATTGGCCACGTCCCGTGATCACAACTGGCTGTTGCTTAGCAGCGTGTGGGACTGCATGCTGTGATCTGCCCTCACCAACATGTAGGATTTGCCTTAAATGATCTTAAATCTAAATATTACATATGAAAAATATATCTTGCACTCTCAATGTGAAACTCGACAGTTAGATGGGGCTCGGTGACCCCTTTCCAATGACCGCTCGAAAATCATTATTTGCTGAAAAACTTTCATCTCGGACAAAAGTAATGGGACACCAGGGCGAGGTGAACGGTTTTCGGATCGTTGGAAAGAGTGTGAGATATAAATAAATAATTCCATGAAATGAACATTGTTTACGAGTTATGACTCATGAGTCACATCACCCGAGTCTGAGTAAAGTCTCAAGTCATTGAGGGCAAGTCTAAAGTCAAGTCACAAGTCTTTGTTTGTGTGACTTGGGCAGCTGGTGGTCTAGTGGTTAAGGCATTCGCCCTGTGATCAGAAAGTCCAGGCACCTCTGAGGTACCCTGAGCAAGGTACCGTCCCCACACACTACTCCCCGGGCGCCGTGTTCCTGGCTGCCCCCTGCTTCACTTGGTGAATGGGTTAAATGCAGAGG
>JBBJLR010105139.1:0-24152 GCA_037577145.1 Brachypetersius gabonensis | reverse complement strand
GTAAAGACTTATTTTGAAATATAATCAATTTTTTTTTCAATTCACTTATTGTAACTGTTCCAAAATTAGGGCATCTTCTCACATGAAAACCACTCTAACCTCCACCCAGCATGATGCCTTCTTGGATTCTTGAAAAAAAAAGTGGGCTTTGCCACCTGCAGTGCATATATCATCCTCCAGGGGGAGAAGACATGTATAGGATTGTATACAACTGGCTTTTGAGGAAAATGGTAATCCTGTCACTGAGGTGCAGGACTTAGAAAAAGATGTATCTAATATAATACATATGGCGTTATAGGGTTAAGATTAAATGTTGTATTTTAGTGCGCATCAAAATTGTCACGGTCATGCCCGTGACCTTGGGTTCCTGGGACAGTTCCCACTTTCGGCCACCAGAGGTCACCAAAGGACTATTGAACTCTTTATCTTGCTTCTTCCACCTGTTTATAGTTAGATCCTAATTGTCTCTCCTCACCTGCTCTTCAACCCTCATTATTGTTTCTCTGTACTGATTGATTCCCTGTCTTGTTCTCCCTGTACTTAAGCCAGTTCTCCTCATGTGTCCAGTATTCCAGCATACCCTCACACTCCTTTCTTCTCGTTATGCTTGTCTATGTTGTTCCCCTGTAGTGTAACCCTCGTGCCTGCTTTTCTGTCTGCCTTATTTCCACTTGTAATTAAACCCTGTACTATCAAAGATGGACATCTGCCTTGATACTACACATACAGTTGGAACTGGCGCCCGTGGGAGACTCATGAACACTTCCACGACACTCGTGTGGATGACAAGGAACCCATGACGAGGACCAGAGTCGTGGACACTCCCGTGGCTTGGAGGAAACGCCGGGCACGGAAGAAGAGAAAGGGACATGGTAGAATGGAACAACCGGATCTTCATTTTCCTCCCACCTCTCTGACCTCCCCTCGCCGAGGGTAGTTACTCGATCCTCCTCGCATACTCATCGCCTGCCCTCACAAGGCGAGAATTCGGTGTGTGAATATGCGGAGGAGTTTTGCGCCTGGGCGGAGAGGGAGGGGTTGAGCGGCAGGTTCGTTAATTTTCAGTTTCGGGCAGGGTTAAACCCCGAGATCGATTCCCAAATAAAGGACTGCTTGCTCGCCGACACACTGGACGATGTTTTTAGACTTAGAAAATATATTGAATGTCTGCTCAACCTCTCATCTCCAGTGAGTTGAGTCACCTCACCGGTGAGCCCTGTTTTCTCTCCAGTTTCCTCTACAGTCTCCTCTACAGTCTGTCCAGTCTCCTCTCCCGTCTCCTCTTCAGTCTCATCTTCAGTCTGTCCAGTCTCCTCTCCAGTCTCCTCTTCAGTCTGTCCAGTCTCCTCTCCAGTCTGTTCAGTCGGTCCAGTCTTCTCCAGTCTGTCCAGTCTCCTCTCCAGTCTGTTCAGTCGGTCCAGTCTCATCTCCAGTCTGTCCAGTCTCCTCTCCCGTTTCCTCTCCAGTCTCATCTCCGGTCTGTCCAGTCTCCTCTCCCGTTTCCTCTCCAGTCTCATCTCTGGTCTGTCCAGTCTCCTCTACAGTCGGTCCAGTTTCTTCTCCAGTTTCCTCTCCAGTCTCATCTCCAGCCTGTCCAGTTTCCTCTCCAGTCTCCTCTTCAGTCTGTCCAGTCTCCTCTCCAGTCTGTCCAGTCTCCTCTTCAGTCTGTCCAGTCTCCTCTTCAGTCTGTCCAGTCTCCTCTTCAGTCTGTCCAGTTTCCTCTCCAGTCTGTCCAGTAGGTCCAGTCTGTCCAGTTTCCTCTCCAGTCTGTTCAGTCTCCTTTCCAGTCTCCTCTCCAGTCTGTTCGGTCTCCTTTCCAGTCTCCTCTCCAGTCTGTTCTGTCTCCTTTCCAGTCTCCTCTCCAGTCTGTTCTGTCTCCTTTTCAGTCTCCTCTCCAGTCTGTCCGGTCTCTTTTTCAGTCTCCTCTCCGTTCTCCTCTTCAGTCTGTCCAGTCTCCTTTCCAGTCTGTCCAGTTTCCTCTCCATTCTCCTCTCCGGTCCGTCGCGACGACTGCTCAGCCGCTCCGGTCCGTCCAGACGACTTCTCAGCCGCTCCGGTCCGTCCAGACGACTGCTCAGCTGCTCCGGTCCGTCCAGACGACTGCTCAGCCGCTCCGGTCCGTCTAGACGGCATCGCAAATGCTCCGGACGGCCCCTCTACTGACACACAGCCGGTTCCCACACCGGGCGGCCCTACGTCAGAGTCACCGCCGGCGTCCGAACTGGGCGTTTTTGCTTTCCAGAGCTCAAGGTCATGTCCGTGACCTTGGGCTCCCGGGACAGTTCCCGCTTTCGGCCACCAGAGATCACCAAAGGACTATTGAACTCTTTATCTTGCTTCTTCCACCTGTTTATAGTTAGATCCTAATTGTCTCCCCTCACCTGCTCTTCACTCCTCATTATTGTTTCTCTGTACTGATTGGTTCCCTGTCTTGTTCTCCCTGTACTTAAGCCAGTTCTCCTCCTGTGTCCAGTTTTCCAGCACACCCTCACACTCCCTTCTTCTTGTTATGCGTGTCGTTGTTGTTCCCCTGTAGTGTAATCCTCGTGCCTGCTTTTCTGTCTGCCTTATTTCCACTTGTAATTAAACCCTGTACTATCAAAGATGGACGTCTGCCTTGGTGCGTGTTCTCTCTCCTCTCCACGACGAGACTCGCACATGACAAATATAAGGCATAACAAGTTGAAAAAATATGAAAAATGTATACCAAAAAAGGATTACATTATGCAGGAGCAATACAGCATTCAATCTCCACTGCAAAGAATATTAACACTTCCCATGAAAAGTTAATATAATTCTCCTTGGGAAAACAGTCAAAATATCTTTAAAAATGTTGTTTTTTCAGGTCTGATGATGGTGGATAGTAGATGGTGGATCTTGGATATTGGATGGAGGACATTGGATTGTGGATATTGGATGGTTGAGGGTGGATATTGGATATTGGATGGTGGATGGTGGGTGGTGGATATTGGATATTGGTTGGTTTAGGGTGGATGGTGCATATTGGATGGTGGATATTGGATTGTGGATATTGGATGGTTGAGGGTGGATATTGGAGGTTGGACGTTGGATGGAGGATACTGGATTGTAGATATTGGATATTGGATGTTGGATAGTGGATATTGGATGTTTGAGGGTGGATTGTGGATATTGGGTGGAGGATATTGGATGGAGGATATTGGATGGTGGATGGATATTGGTTGGTTGAGGGTGGATGGAGGATATTGGATGGTTGAGGGTGGATTGCAGATAGTGGATGGTGGAAATTTGTGTGGTAGATTGTAGATGCCGGATGGCCCTCAAACAGGTCCAAACAGTCCTTTATATCATGGGTGATATAAATGGTGTGAACAGTCAGTCTGCTATATTGTAGTGCCTGCACATGGTATTGCTGAGGTCTATCTCATGAAGATGAGCATGAAGATATTTACAAAATGAAGATGTTGAATGTTACTACTTATGTCACAATTACAGATATATTTTTCTCTATTAAATGCAATATCAGACTTCTAAACCCCCAGTTGTTATTAATAATTAACTTCACTGTAAGTTACTTCTCTGTAGTATCATAACATAAACAATTTCCTCCAGTAAAGTTTTCTGATTTTGATTCTGGACTTACAGAAGCCTTTTCAGGCTCTAACTGTACAGTGGCGCGTCACAGTAATCCAGTTTTAAGGCAATAAAGCTGTGGACTAAAATTTCTACATCATTTAAGATTTTTCCTACATAACAATATAGTAGACAGCCCAAAATAGAGGGTTATGTGTGAAAAAGATTGTATTTTCTAAACTGAATTTAATTCCTTTGGGGTCCAGGTTTGCTGTGGGACAGCAGAGTGCGGCATAGTCGCTCATATCTTTGGTCAGTTGTCTGACTGTCAGGTTGGCACAGGTGTTTTGCTCTTATTGGCCATGGCTTCCTTTCTTCACAGGTCATTTTCATGTGATCTGGGGCAAAATAGCCTTTCCTTCCTAATGGGGGTTTTACTCTCATTAGGTTTCTTGCTCTGTTTTGGGGTCGTGTTTTTCTTTCTTTCAGTGGTATCTCAGTTTATTTTTAACCCATTTTGTCCATCAGTTATAGCATTTTTACATTCTTCTTGTCACTTTATTTTTGCATTTTCTATTTTTTATTTTTGCATTTCACATCATGCTCTGGATTTTCCTCAGAGTGACTCCAATTCAAGCCATAGTGACAGACCATCAGACGTAACACTACCCTCAAATTCAAACCAGAGCTCTGCAACTAGAGCTGATATTTAATAACAACTCAACTGAAAGTGATCATTCTGTCATATGTGAACACACCACGGCACACAGTGTGAAAAGCATGAAATTCTTTCTCTGTATTTAACCCATTCACCAAGTGATGAACTGAGCAGCCAGGAACACAGCGCCCGGGGAGCAGTGTGTGGGGACGGTACCTTTCTCAAGGATACCGCAGAGGTGCTTAGTAGTCTTGGGAATCAAGCCCACGACTTCCTGATCGCAGGGCGAATGCTGTAACCAGTAGGCCACCAGGCCACCATATTATTTATGGACCTGACTGTGTTCAATGGTATTTCATTAGAACAGCAGTGTAAGCCGATGCCATGTTTGTGGATAACAAAACAGAGGTAGAATAAATGATGCCAATATTAGAGATCCCAGAACAGAACCTTGTGGGACACCATATTTTACTTTTGCACATGATGTTTACATTATCTCTTATTTGTTCAATGAATGTAAAATAAATCCGTATAATATATAATAACATAATAGTGTGATAGGTGTTACAATATCTGCAGATACAATAATTTCTAGTATTTTCAGAACAGATCTGTGTCCTGTACAGAACATGAAACTGAGGAACGAGAAAGTCACAACAATCAGCGGTTCTGAAGAGAAACAAGGACAAAGTACTGATTTGATCTTGGCTTCATTTTCTTTGAGCTGAACAAAGTGACCATCAACACACTGGGCAGGCAGAGCTGGACGGAGGAGAAAATGTGAAATGTGTCAGAAGGAGGATGAGGAGAACAGTGAGAAAATCAAAAAGAGAGAGAGGCAGCAGGATGGTGGGAAAGAACCAATTACTCTGCTTTCCTCGGTTTGTAGCTAACTATGAATTTAAACTTAGAATTTGAAACATTTGATGCTACAGAGTCTGTATTATTAATATCATGCACAACATGGTATTCAACAGTACATGATTTTCCCATTTTTTCTTTGAAAGTTGAAAAAATTATGCTTATACCTCCATTTCACAAAAGCACCAAAGTCGATCATGGTTGCAAGTGTTGATCTACCACTTACCACTGCCCTCTACTGGAAAAAGGGAGAAGTGTGCATGTGATGTTTTAAAACAACAACAAAACAACAATCTATCATTTAAAAGATTTCTTTAAATAATTTTATATCGCGCTAGATACATCATTGAAGTATTCTCTTGTTTAAGTAACTATCCTATATACTAACTATCCTATATACTGCCTAGTAAAATGTAAGATGACTGGCTCACATATGCAACTTCTGCCATACCTGGTGGCAGCCAATCCTGTGAACTAAGGCGATCCCTGTTAACTGAGCTGTGTGGAGGCCTACACTGCCACCTTCTGCATCTGGTAAGTAGATGTTCGTGTGAGCATGAGTGTCCTGGAACCGTTTCCATTTAAGAAGTTAATGTAGAGCTTAGTCGTCAATCACTCTATGTTAGGATCGGGCAACAGGACAATATTTATCAAAGAGCAGAGAGCAGAATTAGTGCTGGTTAACTGTGTTTAGTGCAGTTCAATATGAAATGTTTCATGGTTATTTTGAAAGGTGGAACTACAACTCTTCAGATGCAAGCAAAAAATTAATATTTAATATAAGTAAGTATTTCAATCTGGAGCTACAAGGGTAATTGAGCTAACAAGTAATAGTAATTCAAACCCCTCTAATTAGCATTTGTTTAAGTTGTTTGAGTTAGTGTTTGTGTTTACTTTGAGATGTTCTTTTCAGTCTGTAGATGAGATGAATGGAAAGAAGATCCATGGGAAACAGGTGTACATGGGCTGAGCTCAAAAAAAGAGGCAGACCGAGCTCTAGTGCAAATTAGAACCAATTATGCACAAACGAATGACGCACTACAAGGTAAAACTTACTTATATATACACTTCAAACATTTACCCATACTCACATGCCTATAAACACATCATTTGAAACACATACACACGTCTTCTTACATATTGAGTGGTGCTTCAGAAAGTCTCAGTATATCCAAACAACAACATCCTATTGTCTAATTTTTTTGTCTGAGGGACATTCACTTGCTGTCCAGTGTTACAGACTAAGACCTCACACATTCCCTTACACAGCCCTGTCCAGCATGATAGGTTAGGGACACTGCTGTTGTATAATCCTCTCTCCGGACTAACTGACGTCCAGCTAACCAAGAAATTGTACTCTCAGAGGAATCTCCACCATTTCTGCACTGGACAGTCCTCACTTTGGGCACAATTATCCAGCTTTATTGATAAATTCAGCTTTGTGAAACACATTCTTCATGAATTGCTCAACCTGTATCCTCTGGATAGACTCAACCTCTTACCTATTTGTGCTGATAGGGTGCAAAAGCATTTGTGAAAAACAAAAGTCTGAACAATGAGCATCTGTTTAAGGAGTCTTAAAGAAAGATTGCCTCATCTATTCATTCAAACATTCTTATGGAACTTAATGGAGATTAACACTGCTCCCAAATACAAAAACAAATAAAAAACTAGCGGCCAACCCACTGGACAAACCAGTCCTAAACAGCTTTCTGTAGTGCTCATCCATGATACCGTATATGAGAGACATCGTTTAATGTCTCTTTAATCAGGGATTCAACTGGGTTTGGTAGGAGAGAGAACAGAGAAAGTGCGAGAAAGCTACCAGTGGTGTAGGTGATTTGTATTGTATTAAGAATTCACAGCTAGCAACTGATGGGAAACAACGTTTATGTAGCTGATATTTATTAATCTAGGAGTGTTCAGTAATTCTTTGTGGCTGCCATGTTTACGTTTGGTCCCTCAAGTGCTGATATTACAAAGGTAGTAAATGTGGTTGTTGTGAAGGGTTTATTACATGTACATTCCTTTAGGAGTTCCTATAGTTTATTTGCTGCAGAGGTGAGATAGTGGAAAGGTTCGACGAAGATCACAAAGACATGGTTCCCGAAGCCTATAGAGCTAAACTGTAAACCTAAACTGTACTGAGATGGCTCAGAACTTGCAACACACTTTGATTTTCCAGTGTATCCCAGATGGGTAACAGTGTTTTTGACACGTCAGAGACGCAGTTCTCCTCCCTCAGTTTATGGATGGTCGTCGCCGAAGCAGAAAGGTTGTCTTTCAGAGCTGTTTTTGATTATTATTGTATTTTATTATTTATAACTTGTTTGGCTTTAAAATCTAAAATCTTGTGAGGAATATCTGACCCAGCTTGTTATCGATGTCCTGGTACACCTTCACGTTTCTCATAGACAACTACCACTGAAACATATCTGCAGCCCAAACATGGTTACGTTTGTACTTTATCAACTTCCCAGTTGTGAGTTTGTATCTCCATTGTTGTTTTTTGCATGTACAGTAAAATGGTTGTCGTTTGGTAGCATTAGTACAGGAGGTCCTCATGTTATGACAGAGATCCGTTCCTATGACAGTAATGTAAACCGAATTTTAGCAAACCACACCCTAGCCACCCTAGTTAATAACGTATCCTAAAACAGTTGTAAAATCTATAAACACATATGAAAAAAGGACAAAAAATGTGTAAAATGATAAAGGACAAAACGTCCCCAAACAAAGCAACACAAAAGGAACACTTCTGAGCGCAGTCCTTATACGTCGTGTTTCTGCGCTAACTGCGTATTCTGGGCATTCTACGTATTCTTCCGCGGTGTTCCACTAAACTAGTTCGCCAACGTGAGCCTCGTAAACTCGAAATGTCATGTGACGAGAACCTCGGAACTTCAGGACCCCCTGTACTTGGCTTCAACCCTTGTTTTTGGGATGAGGACAGCGATTATTAGGGTTGACAGAATTTACGCTACTAGATATTCATGAGCTTCAACGAGATTGGAATTTTATATTGGAATTTTAAATACATTTTATTGTAATTGGACGTTTATATTAAAAGGGGTAAAAAAAAAAAAAAGGAAAAATATCTGTTTTCCTATTATTTTTTTGGACTTTATGTACCGAGTTTAACTTTTGGATAAATGTTTGGATTGATACCATTTGACTTTATATTGTCTCTTTCTGTTTAAACTATTGTTTAAAGTTTTGAAGTTATCCCCGTTTCGTAACTGCTATTTAATAATTGCCATGTTACCATCTGCGACACAGAAGTGTGTTAGTTTTGTTTGGGTTAATAGCTTATTAGTTATGTATAACGTTAAAGAAAGAGTAATAGAGGTAACTCTTGTGCAAAATACCATCCATTTGAGATGTGTATAGGAATGTGGAATTGCTTAAGCTATAAATAAATGTCATTTGTGTTTAAGTCTGCAAATAGAGCTGTTCTCTGCACATCTTCAAGTACATAGTATACGACAAAGTCATGAGTATAATGGAGGACCAGCGTTACAAATTCATCCATTTATTACCATCTTTTACTAGTAGAGAGGAAATCCAGTCAGCCCAAGATCCTGTATTTTAGCACTCTAGGTTCACATCAGGCATACAATGAAGCATATCCTAGCCACTGCTGGATACATTACCATTGTACAAACTGCATGCCTAGATTATCACCCTCTGTCTAATTTATGTGCAGTTTTAAGCAGTCTCAGACAGATTCAGACAGATACTCATGTGGTTTCTTAACTGGATTTCACAGTTAAAAGTCATCTTAAAGGCTGAATTCATTAAATCCCCACTTTAACGCTGATCAGCAGTTGCGGTTTCAGTCCATTGCGAATTTTCTCTGAGAACCGAACTAGTAATTGTTCGCCGAAACCCCTGCACCAACGCGGAAACCGCAGATATCCTCCACATTTTTTAAACTTTTGTGACGCCCGTTTCCCGCTTCGCACCCTTGTCTTTGTGCTGGGTTTCTAAGCACCGCCCCCAAATATAAACAATCAACACGAGGATGAGAGCGCTTGACGAACGAGGCCCGGACATCACAGCTTTTTCCGTGGCAATATATCACTTTTCATGCATTTTAGGGCTAAATTATTGAGAAAAATAGAATTTACTAATTTTGTCACATAAATAGTAACATAAATTCAGCTACATTTTCATATAAAAAACAACTAGAAATGTTTTGGTACTGTCCAAAGAACACAAAGAAAGTGCATCTTAGGATGGGGAAATACTGCTGTACTCAGAGGCAGGAGGTTTGAAGGTAGCCAATCCGAGAATGCAATTTATTTCTCCTTGTTGCTGATTGGCTGCTGCCTTTTGATGCAGCTGCAGTCCAGAATTTGTGTTCTTGAGTGTTCTTGTGTCTTTCACTTTGTTCTTCTTAAACTCCTGTAATTGTATCGCTACAAATTAAATGAATTTATTACTGTATTAGCCCTGCTTCTACCAAATAAATCGTCAGCACCTCGTCAGTTGAATGTAAAATGGACAGTACATATACATTTAGGCTGAGTTGAAAATGAAACGAAAGTGTTTTCGGAGCAAATTTGGGGGCATATATAGGGTTTTCAGTTTTAACCCATCACAACATCGCGTTTTTTCACTACATGAGTGTCACGTCTGGTGCTTGGGGAGTGATGCGAGGCGCAAGGGCGCAGGTTCCATAGATGGATTTTATTACATAAAAGACACAGACTCTACAGTACAAAAACAAAAAGCCACAATGGGCTAACAGAAGGAAACATACAGGGTACTCCTGAGGGTTGACCAACACTCATTGAACTAAAACACAAAACTCACTCAAACAAGAACCAATCATAACACACAATCACTTAATGAAAACACAGGACACCTGACACTGAGACCCTAGACACAACCATACACTTAATTCAAAATAAGAGTCCCAGAAATGAAAGCCCCATTGCGGCCTCTAGCGGCCGCTCTGTGGACGTCACAATGAGCCTGCTCTTGGAATGTAACAGTACTCCTTTTACTGTACCATTTCAATGCAAAGGTAATTTGCTTGGTATGTTTTCTTAGCCAGTGCACTGTATTGTGTCAGTGTGTCATGATGTGTCTGCATGTGTGTGACAGGCTCAGGACCAGGCAGTTTATTAATCCAACAACTAGCACACAGCCTAACCAGCTACACAGAACACACACACACACACACACACACACACACACACACACACACACAATAAGGCAATAATATCTCCTAAAATAAGTGCACAGATATTCAATTAGTGCTGTTTGGAACTGGTTAGGGATTTTTATCTTATATAGGTGTGAGGAATATTTTAGAATGGCATTGTCCCACAAATTGCACCCCAGAGCTTTTCCCCTGAGTCTGTATGTGTGTTTTTCTTTTTTTTTTCTGTCATTACAGCCTTTCAGATCCTGCTCTCTGTGATCCAGCGTTTGATGGCTTCTCAGCGCAAGAATATGATGAGATAAGAAAGATCTTTATTTATCCCGAGGGATATTCATTAACACGCTCAGTACAACAATAAAGAATAAAAGATAATAAGACAATAAAAAAAGACAGATAGAAAATAAACAACAGTGCAAGAACATTAGTGTAAAAAAAGCAGTGTAACACTGACTTTGAACATGAGCATGCAAGCATATATGTCCTTCGTAACCTTCTGTGAATGTTCTACAGGGCCCCAGCTCCTGGGCCTGTGATCCACCAGTGAAGGAGCTGCAACTGGAACAGCTCTGGTGAGAGCAGCTCTACAGTGCAGATTACACCCTGCTATTTTTCAAACTTCATGGCCTGTTCAGCACTATTATGTGGAGTACTCATCTCTAAACATGGACTCAAGTTGCCTTGGAGCTGACCTTGACATTAATAAAGGATTTATGACTTTGGTCTTGGTCTTCAGTCCTTCAGAGACTACTGATTTATTATCCCTCTTTAAGGCATTGAACACATGTAGCAATGTTGACTGAATTAACAGAGATAATGCTGTAAAAAAACAGGTAGTTCCCCCATATCTCTTTGTGTCTTACTGTGTCTACCAGAATTGACTTGAGATGGCATTTAGCTTGAGTAGAGCTTCCAAATTAGCCTAAATTCAATGCTAGCTCTGGAAGTTGTCTGATAGGGACTGATAGATAAATAGAGCTTCCAAAGAAGCCCAAATAGAACTTAAAAATAACTATCCTTTGCAGGGGGTGCATGAGTAAAATGGCTCCTGTTCTAGAATTGCAATGCAAAAGTAAATTAATTAAAATAGTACTCAACTAAAAGAGTGCTTTGTCAGGCAAGCTGGGATGATAAGGAACCTTACAGCCATCTGAAGTCACAGTAATAACTTAAATATCAGAATATCTTGGTGGAACCTCCATAATTCTTATGGTAACTTCAGAAAGGAGGCTGCTGTAAAGACAGAAACATATTAAGTTGTTTATAGAGGAGAGAGTCCTTGTAGCATGACAAGGCCAAATGCATCTCTGCATCTCACGTCTCAGCAGACTGTCAACAGACTGATAACAGAATAGCACAGAGAAAGCACTCCTGAGGAATAATTTATGATGACCTTTCACAGCTGAACTAGCTTAAATTTACACATTCCAGGATTTCACTGAAGGATGAATATTACTATCAGATATTAAGTGATGCAATTTTCACTATTTATTAAAGGCAGAAACCAACAAGGACTATTAGAGCCAGGCATTCAATTCAGGTCATAAATATAAAAAATGGAAAATAAAAACCCCATCTGATTTCAGCTTGAGCCCTTTTTTGTGTTCTAGATGTTTGTTTGTCAGCTGCACTGTAACATTTTTAGTTATTCTGGATTAAACACAGACTTTTTGAAACTTGTATTGTTTTTATACACTTGTAACAGATATTTTAACATATATTTGATGTTCCACTGAGTAAAGAGTCCTGACATAGAGCTGCTGCCGTTTACTGTCCAGCAGATACCTGTTTAGACTGTGATGTACCTAGAACTTCCAAAAGGCCTAGAGTGACTTTTCATTATGAAATCAAAACATTATTGGTTGATTCTACTGTCTCTTTATCTGAGACAGATTAAAATAAGGTTTTTTAAATGCACATTGCTTGTCACTGACAGCAGCAACCAGTCCTTTAATTTATTTACTAGGTGGAATTTAGTAGTCTAGTCCTGAACTATATGGCATTCTGAATGGAAATGTTCCATTGAAAGATAAAGTACAGCCTTGGGAACCAGTCCATTGAGTTCTTTAGCAAACCGGAGTCGTCACATCAACTTTTTATATAGTTTGACTTTGAATAAAACTATCCATCCATTCTCATATAAAATTCATTATTATTAGATCATTGCCCATAATTACAGTAAAGGTTACACCAATAGCATTTTTTGAAAATAACCTTTTTTTTGCAAAACTTGAAAATGGCAGCTGTCACTGAACTACAGAAATGGTCCACAATGGCTTTTATTGAAATCTTGTTCCATTTGCTTAAAGAAAATTAAGAACATTTTTTATTTTCCCTGTTAAGTTACTTTTTGGACATAGGAGGTTTTGTCTAGACAGTGATAACAGACAATATAAAGAACATCTTTAATAGAGAGTGAATTGTAGTTCAGTTTTCTTTCCACATGGCGGCAGCAGAGCTCTGCGCTGCATTATAGAAACGGGACCGCTCTGACCATTCTGGCATCAGAAAGAATATTATTGTCAGCTTGTCTGAAAGTGAACAGATGACCTAATGGTGCCTTTGGAGGTGTAGTAGTGTGTGCTACCACTGAAGGGATAAGTAGTGTTTTCAGATTTTTCAAAGAGGTCAAAATAATGCCATTCAGAACCAATAAAATTCAGTAATTCAGTTTTGATAGTTTTATGCTTACTTTTTCAGTCTGTGCTGGACTTGCTGGAGCACAGGCTCTGGTTTCCTGTAGTTTTGCTTGTCCTTCTGTTTTTGCTCAGTTATGGGCAGTAGGCTGCATTGTCACTGTCCAAGTGAAAGGTAGAAAACACTTCCAACAACTTTATTTAATTAGAAGATGAAAATGTTGGGGTAGGGGGAACCTGATGAAACAAATAAAAGAGAGGAAGGAGAGGTTGGACCGTACCATCAGCATGCTGGACAGCTGCTGCGGCAACTGTGTTACGTAAGGAGGAAATACAGAAGAAGGAAGTGAGAGTCACGCTACAGAAGAAAAAAACAGAAGGAGAAATAGACAAAGTGGCATAAAGGATTTCATTGTAGAACCGGTTCCAAAGTAACCTGTCGTGTGCAAATTTCTGGACTGAGTTTGCTGACTGGCAGTCACTATGTTACAATATATAGAGGCTTCAAAACGTGTTTGGACGTTTGTTGGAGAAACCACTGGTACCAACTGGTATTTCTGCTTAACTGATCACTTCAAGCCCCTTGAAGGCCATCATTGTTTTCAGGATTATAAAACACTCACTATTTTCCTGCAGAATGCTTTTGCTCCAGTATATTTTAAACTTATACACGAATACTGTCTCAGTTACTGTATTTGTATAGATACTGTAAATTGTATAGATTGTGTCTGTATTTTTATATTGCTGCTGATCATTTGCACATATAAAGCACACATGATTACATTCCAGTATTCTGGAATCTGGAGGTTGGCTCTCTGGATATAAAAAAGCACCCTTTGCAAGGGCCTTTTTCTTTGTTGGAAAATCACTGCAAATTAATGCCGAATGAGCATTATAGTGATGTGAGAAACAAAGTCCTTGAAATGTGCAATGCAGGAATTGGCCAAGAAAATTCTAAATGTCCAGTTAAGCACTGTTGGATCCATCAGAAAGTGGAGGGTTCTTCACAGCACCCAGACCCTTCCCTAGAAGAGGCCATTTCAAATGATTAGAAAAAGATGTTGTTCTGTGAAAGAAGATGCAGCACTTACTCTCAGGAGTCTGCAATGGAAGTTGCTTCATATAGTCATGCATGAACCCACCACACACTCAGAACAACATGAAATTCTTTCTCTGGATTTAACCCATTCACCTAGTGAAGCAGGGGGCGCCACCAATGAGGGGCGCTCAGGGAGCGGTGTAGGGGGCCGGTTCCTTGCTCAAGGGTACCTCAGTGATGTCACTAGCAATAGGGATTTCGAACCCACAACCTTCTGATTGCAGAGCAACTCACTAACCACTAGGCCACCCAGCTGGAAAGGTGGCAAGAAAAAAAGGCATACCTTAAGAATGTCTACATAAAAGCATGAGAAAACTCCAGTTAAAATGAGGCAGAAGGTTTTATAGTTTTATGGACTCTTGTCTGAGTTCAAATGAAAATTAATGGATACATATTTTAGCACAATATTGCAGGAGAACTGGTTTCAGTCTGCTATAAACCTAGAGCTCAGCATAAGACTCATATTTCAACATGACAGACACTGTCATGTTCCTTAGGGACACTTTATGCATAAGGCCACAGCAAAACAGAAAGGTGAATGGTTCTGAATGGCCATGTTTTGAGAATCTTAGGCACTATTTGAAAACTGCTTGATCTATCAGTGTTTCATTTTGCCATTTTATCTATGTCTTTTAGCTGATGTAAGCTAATGGAATGGGAGCCAGCAAAGTAGTGCTTCAGCAGCCCACCATACAGAGAGAAGACACTTGTGTTGATGGGCACTCCAGCCTGGTTGTGCACTGGCTCAGTGCTGCAAATAGTACACTTTTAAGTGGGCCTGAAATATTGATTTGAACTTGAATAGAGTATGAAAAGTTGATACACTGGACCAAAATTCAAATCTGACTCCTGCTGCAGTCCTCTTTCACCATCAACCAAAAGACTAAATATACCACTTTCTAATGACAGGGCCTGTTAAGTTTCAGCATCAGTGATGAAACACCACACCAGTGCCGAAATAGTCTCTGGATTGAGATTTAACTGTTTAAAGACTGTAAGAACTTCTGATGTTGGATCTTGATGGTGGGAAAAACTGTTAAAAGACTACAACTGCTTTGGGGACGGATAGCGTTTCAGAATTCTAAAGTTAGCCGAGTTGCTAACATTACGGCTAGCCTCTGGCATCCATACAACTTTAGTAAATATCTTCTAATACTCAGGGGAGAAACTGAATCAACAGGAGAGAAAATGGATTACTCAAACAACAGAAATTAATAATTTAATGACAAGGTAAACTACGTTGTTTATGCAGTTTCCCTCAGTTATCTATATAACTTGAGCTGTCTGTTTAGCTTACCTCAGTTTTCTCTGTCTGAAGAGGTAAAAACCTGATTTGCTCATTACACTTTTATTTGACAGGCAAGGTAAGAGAAGCATTAAAGCTACAGTGGTAGAGAAAAGAATGAATTCACATTTTGTTGCTTTGCATTTTTCAGCTGTATTTAACGCCTATAACAATTATAACATTCAAATGAAAGAAATATGATCCTTCATCCATCTCAGTGATCCTGTTTTTTTATTTTATTTGTTTTATGAGCTGAAACTATCATATCTTTCACTTGGATGTTATACACTGAGTAAATACAACTTTTTGTGTGTTTGTCTTCATTTCAGAGTGGGAATATTTTGAAGGGGGCGATTCCAGCCTGGTTGTATTTATTAGCCTTTTTTGCTAATTATTAGTCATGATTGCAGGCTACAGTGATTCCCAAAGGTTATTTGACATACATGCATAATACTATCTGGGTATTGTAGTCAGATAAAAAAGTAAAAGAATGAAAGTAAGAAATATAAGAGCTCTATTTATGTTTATACCTGAATCAAAGCTCAAAAGTACTGCCTTTTAAATATTCCTAGGCATCAGATTTTATATATGCTAATGATCCAAGAATTCTCTTTTTGTGGCTTCACTTCAAGACATGAATAAAATTCATACCATTTTTAGGGAGAGGGGTTTTAGGGAAAGGTGCACAAAGAAGCTGAGGGATATAATGGTGTGTAACATTAAAAAAAAAAAACTAATGTTACACATAAATTACATCCAAATAGCACTTGACAGAATTTATTCCTCCAGCAATGCCTTGATGAGTAAATCTCTGTGGTGTTAACCATACACATGATGTCCAAATCCAACCAGCCCCAGCCTAATGATGGGAAAAGGAGCTCCAGACATTGCTTTAGAAACATGCCGACAGGTATCACCTGCTACAAAATCATAAAACTGGTAGCACATAGATTATAGTGCTGGAGGAGAAGACAGAGGAGATTGTGGCAGAAAGCATGGAGAAACATCCCAGCACTGAAAACTCCTGAGGGAAATGCAGGGGATGTAGGAAAAAGAAAAAGAGGAAGGGGTAAAAGAGGAGCGTACATTTTCGATAGGAGAAGATAAAGGGTCAGGCTTGATGAAGGGAAGACCACACCAGTGCCGAAATAGTCTCTGGATTGAGATTTAACTGTTTAAAGACTGTAAGAACTTCTGATGTTGGATCTTGATGGTGGGAAAAACTGTTAAAAGACTACAACTGCTTTGGGGACGGATAGCGTTTCAGAATTCTAAAGTTAGCCGAGTTGCTAACATTACGGCTAGCCTCTGGCATCCATACAACTTTAGTAAATATCTTCTAATACTCAGGGGAGAAACTGAATCAACAGGAGAGAAAATGGATTACTCAAACAACAGAAATTAATAATTTAATGACAAGGTAAACTACGTTGTTTATGCAGTTTCCCTCAGTTATCTATATAACTTGAGCTGTCTGTTTAGCTTACCTCAGTTTTCTCTGTCTGAAGAGGTAAAAACCTGATTTGCTCATTACACTTTTATTTGACAGGCAAGGTAAGAGAAGCATTAAAGCTACAGTGGTAGAGAAAAGAATGAATTCACATTTTGTTGCTTTGCATTTTTCAGCTGTATTTAACGCCTATAACAATTATAACATTCAAATGAAAGAAATATGATCCTTCATCCATCTCAGTGATCCTGTTTTTTTATTTTATTTGTTTTATGAGCTGAAACTATCATATCTTTCACTTGGATGTTATACACTGAGTAAATACAACTTTTTGTGTGTTTGTCTTCATTTCAGAGTGGGAATATTTTGAAGGGGGCGATTCCAGCCTGGTTGTATTTATTAGCCTTTTTTGCTAATTATTAGTCATGATTGCAGGCTACAGTGATTCCCAAAGGTTATTTGACATACATGCATAATACTATCTGGGTATTGTAGTCAGATAAAAAAGTAAAAGAATGAAAGTAAGAAATATAAGAGCTCTATTTATGTTTATACCTGAATCAAAGCTCAAAAGTACTGCCTTTTAAATATTCCTAGGCATCAGATTTTATATATGCTAATGATCCAAGAATTCTCTTTTTGTGGCTTCACTTCAAGACATGAATAAAATTCATACCATTTTTAGGGAGAGGGGTTTTAGGGAAAGGTGCACAAAGAAGCTGAGGGATATAATGGTGTGTAACATTAAAAAAAAAAAACTAATGTTACACATAAATTACATCCAAATAGCACTTGACAGAATTTATTCCTCCAGCAATGCCTTGATGAGTAAATCTCTGTGGTGTTAACCATACACATGATGTCCAAATCCAACCAGCCCCAGCCTAATGATGGGAAAAGGAGCTCCAGACATTGCTTTAGAAACATGCCGACAGGTATCACCTGCTACAAAATCATAAAACTGGTAGCACATAGATTATAGTGCTGGAGGAGAAGACAGAGGAGATTGTGGCAGAAAGCATGGAGAAACATCCCAGCACTGAAAACTCCTGAGGGAAATGCAGGGGATGTAGGAAAAAGAAAAAGAGGAAGGGGTAAAAGAGGAGCGTACATTTTCGATAGGAGAAGATAAAGGGTCAGGCTTGATGAAGGGAAGACTCTGGGTCTAGAGAAGAGTGTAGTTGACCTGGAAAAAGAGAGAAATAAGAAACAAAGAGAGCAGAAGTACCTAAAAGGAAAGAGGAATGATAGAGGAGATCAGTCAGAACAGGGAGGCCACAGCTGCGCCATCCTACCGAACAGAAACTGGAGAGAATCCATTTCTATACTATGAAGATGCACAATGAATTTAACAGACAGGTCAAAGAGCAATAACAGTATTGCTGTAAAATATATGCACTCTACTAAAAGTATAAACCTAAAATGTGTTTGCATTGTTACAGCAAAGTGGGCAGGACCAGAGATGTATGTATGTTATTATACTGCTGTAATCAACACTCTCCTCCTACATTGTGACCAGCTGGACGGCAAAACACTACTAGAAGTACATTAAAGGTAATTATTGCCCTTTGGTTTAAGTGTGAACAAGTTATTTGTTTTCTTTGAATTATTCAAGTTCTGTAAACACTGCATCGTGTCTCTTATTTTGATGTTTTGTCATTTCCTTCAAAATTATGCTTCAGAGAACAGTATTGTTATTTGGAAATGAGCGGAAATACTGTCAGCAGTTCTTAAAAAAAAAGTTGTTCCGTTTAATACTCACACCTACAAAAGATAAGGCCAGAGAAACTGAACACATTTGCAGTGGTCTCTTTTTTTTCTGAAGTTATAGATATGCAAACACATCACTCATGTGGGCAACTTCAGAAAATAGCAATTTATTTATTTTTTTGCATTTTAAATCATAGCTTTTTTTCATTTTTTAAAATACACTTTCAATACATGTGGTATGTATTTAAAAAATAAGTATAAAAAATAAAAAAGTAAGTATCAAAAATAAAAACATGTATTTATTCTGTTGTGTTACTTATGATACCTTGTGCAAATGCATTGTTTGAAACACAAAGTTTGCAAAGTATGCTCTAGTCATGTTATGTTTCATGTAATTTAATTTTGAGAATATTGAATCAGGATCATAGTACAAATAAATGAAAAGCATGGATAATTACGTTACAAATTATAAATAATTCATGTGACAGGTATTTTGTAGAAAAGCCGGAAAGGCAAATGCAAAACGTTAAATTATTTAATTATGTTCCTAGTTTTCACCACAATTTAGATGTGCCCAGTTCTATCTATTAACTAGTACTTATCCAGTGAAAGCTAGCGTGTGTTTCTATTGAGTTGTGTGAAATGCACTGCGCCGTTGCTAACTCAGAGTCACTGACTCAGTGTCAGCTGCCATTTCTGTCATGTCCGATAACAAATGCACATACAGTCGTTCAGGAAAGTTTGCAAACCCTTTGGAGTTTTCAATATTTCTACATAAATATGACCTAAAACATAATCAGGTGTTTATAGAAGTCTATATAAAGATAAGTGGGAAGAGAACCCAAGTAAACAGCTGTGTCACGTAAACATGGCTCCAGGAATCTCAAAGAAGGCACAAGGGCCAAAATACAAAACAAACCCAAACTCTGGAGACTAGACGGTCTGAACTCTAACATAAGACGGATTTAACTCTTAACAGATGACTGTGGACGGACTCTGGATTACGACCCGGGGGAAACCAAAATACAGGTGACTAAACCAGGAACCAATAGGAATAGAATAAAAAATAGAACTTAATCCGAAACACCGGCCAGCTGAAAACAATTCAACCAAATCAGAAACCGGTGTACACACCTATAGCCTATAGCAGCCGCTGACCAGGGATGTCACAAACTGAGACAAAACATAATTCATTTATTGAGGAAAGTGCTCCAACATTACATATCTATGATCATGAAAGCTGTGTGAAAATATCGTGCACATCCGCTTGGAAGCATTTTTGGAGAATGACACTTTTAGTAGACATCCAATGCTAAATTCTTGAGTGGTCAGGCACCTCTTATAATTTACTGATTTTTTTATTTCCCCGAGTCATGTGACGTGCCCTGCATCTTTTGATGTCTTTGGAACTGCCATTTTTTGTGCTCATAACAGATACACATACGGTGGTGCTTGAAATGTTGTGAACCCATTTCAATATTTCTACATACACAGAATTTTCATATAAGTGATCAAAGATAAAGAGAAAAAGAGAAACAAATGAGAAAAAAAATATTGTATTTTGTCATTGTTTTATTGAGGAAAATGACTCAAGGTTACTTATCTTTGAGTAGCAAAATATGTGACCCTCACGGATTAGCCATTATTTGAAGGTGAATTTGGAGTCTGGGGATTTCAATCAATGGGATGACAATGTGAGCGGGCGTCCTGTTATTTATAGAACAGGCATCCATCAAAGCCAGAGCTTCTCAACACACGTTTGTGGAGGTGTATCATGGCATGAACAAAGGAGATTCCTGGGAACCTCAGAAAAAGAACTGTTGATGCTCATTAGGCTGTAAAACTTTTTAAAAACATCTCTAAATCTCCATTCAGCCAAATACTTTGCGTACAAATGGAGGAATTCAAGACCACCGTTACTCTCCTCAGAAGTGGTCAGCCAGGATAGGTCACTCTGAGAGGAAGATGTGTAATGAGATCACAGATGGCTTCTCGCACACGGGCTAATGTTTATGTTCATGTGTCCAGGAGAACACTGAGCAATAATAGTGTGAATGGCAGGGTTGAAGGGAAAGTCTCTGAAAGGAAAAGCGTTAATGCTGGGCCTTAATGCTGCAATAGCATCTGCTGGATGCGAGTCCCAGTGAGGGGTGTGAGGAGTCATGCCCAACGCAGGAGGCCTTTCTGATGTAGCACTTGTGGAAGATGTCCTGCAGTGAAGGGAAGGTGTCCTACACTTGTATGAAAATCTGATATTTTTGGTCATTATTTATGCAGAAATAAAGGGTTTAGAAACTTCAAGACCTACTGTATGTGTGGTGGCTAGCATTGTACTGAGTGATGGGGCAGGGAGGCTCCTACCCAGAGCAAATCCAAATCTCTCTTGGGCTCCCAGTCACTTTGGCATCCCCACTTTTGGGAAAAAAATCTCCCAGTAACACAACATCTCCCAGTAACAGAGCCGCTGCTTATAAAGTCCGTTGTATAAACATCAAGAGTGCTCACTGGTCACTCTTGATGCAGTATTTTGATGCATCCTTTTTTATGAGCTGCAAAATACTGAACCACCAATTTTAATGCTCAAGAACTGGTGCAAATCACATCCACTACACATAACATTTAGGTTTTATCAGTAAATGTGCTTGATGAAAGAAAACAAATGGAGAAGGAAATGCCTGTGGATCTTAACCTCTTCTCATTACATTACATTGATTTGGCAGATGACCAATAAAGGTCACAGGATGGCTTGCCAATAGTTGATGGGGCTATAATGTACTACAATATTTTTATGGTACTTTTTACTGTTTAGGCAGCAAAAATCAATGACTATAATATTCTCGCTCTAATGATTTTGCTGAGGCAGGATGCCCCGGAGCACAGTACGGTCCTCTCAGACATCCCCTGAGAGATACGGTGGGGAAAGACCAAGAAAGGATGCTCAGAGGAGCAAAAGTGTGACTGAAAAGGGCAATGGCCTCATGAGCAGCAATTTCCTCCGGGATCAAAAATGTCACTACATTCTCAATATTCTCAAACTGTGTAGCATTTAAATTACAAGACAAAAGGTAATATTAGACATTGTGAGAAGTAATACGTCATTCATCCTAAATGACAAATGCTTTACTATATTGACTGTATTTACTTACTTTCTGCTTTTATTTAACAAGAATTGTACACACTGATCAAAAAGGTAATATTCTGATGTAAATTTAACATTAATGCCATTTTGGCAGAATGTGTAATTGTGTGATAAGTATAATGTGTAAATATAATGTGTAAATGTCGATGGTCAAGGGATGGTCAAGTTTTGGAAACAAAGGCCTAGTAGGCCATCCGCCAGCAGAGCCGTTCCTAGCAGATGGGCTAGCACAGGGCCCCCCTCGCGGTCGGTTCGTGGGATGGGGTCGGGGGTGCTGACGGGATTCTGCGCCAGGGCCCAACCGCGGTGAAACAGAATTTCAGTGAAACATGTTTCACAGCGTCCCCATCCATTTCAATGTAAATCTTCTCAGACCCTGGCGGCTCATGGATTTTCGAGGTTTCAATGGACTCTAGTGGCAAATACGTTCGTTTAATTTCATGTACTGAGCGTAACATATTATTTACTAGTATTTATTAATAATAGTTCTTTTTCTTTTAAATTTTATTACTTGTCTACGAGCGCCAGAAGGAAGGGCATTAGCTTGTTAGCTTGACCGCTTGCTAGCGATCGCCACCACCAGAGAGCAAAGCTGGGCACTGCTGAAATCCTTGGAATAACATCCCTGCTGGTATGACAGAGTGATTAACAACTTCACCAAAAAGACCGGGAGGGTAGGATTAATTTATAAGGTGAGAAAGAGGTTAGATATGATTTCTTGGGATTTAGAAATATTGCTAATTATGTACTGTGGAAATAAACATTATTATTATGTGTTTGTAAGATATGTATAATACAATATTTTTTATATTTTGTAATTATTTAACATTAAATATGAGGAGATTGAGGGAGGAGCAAGAGAGAGAAGTTAAATGTGAGGCAGCAAAAGCAGAACATGGAGGTGAAGTACTTAGAGCAAGAAAATCAAGCTGCCCAGGGTGCACAGTGAGGTACTGAGTCGCGGCGCTGCCGGGGATAAAGGGTGGTTTGCTTCACCAAAAATACTGACCAGGAGCCACCACTGGTCAGAGGTTATAGTTTTTTTTACCTGTCACAACATTAAACAATGTTTTGTTCCTAAAAGTACTTCATAACAAAAAAAATATAAAATTACATAAAAATGACTGTTCTCTAGCCTTTGAGCAGCCCTCAGTATTGGAATAATAAAATGTACTATTTCTTACACAGACAAGGTGCTTTTCCTTCTTGGTAATTAGCAGTTAACTTTTTAATGACCCTATTGACCATTTTCTTGACTTATATATATTTTTATATATTAATAAAATATTGGCTATGTTCAGAAAGAAAAATCAATGCATTCCTCAATAATAATGTTTTTAAAAGAGAGATGTGAATTCAAGTATAACTCCTAGAAACACAACATCCAAAAGTCTGTAGCCTAGACATCTGCCCCTTCAGCTTTCCTTCTGAATAGTATTAATTGGAAGTTTGTCCACTGTTTGCTGCAGTGACTGCCTCAGTTCTTCTAAAAAGGCTGCCCAACAGATATTGGAACGTTTCTGGGAGAATTTGCTAGCATTCAGCCATGAGCATGTTAGTGAGGTTAGATACTGATGTCAGATGATTAGTTCTGGATCACAGCGGCACTGCAGTCCTGAAGGTATTCGATGGCACTTCATCATGTGCAGCTGCTCCGTTCTATTGGCAATGAAATTATACAATCTTTGTGTGCACAGCTGATTTCTTGTGTTGGTAATGGGTAGCTGAATTCACTAATTGAGGGGCGTCACACTTTTGAAGGTCTCTAAAATTCACACGCTTTCTCAAGGTTTGTAAAAAAAACACTGTAGATGTAGACAAGATTTGATCAAGCAGTCTGAACATTACATAACTGCAATTAAAACTTTTGAACAGCTGTTAGTATTTCCAGGCATATAAATAATTGTGCCATCTGCATACATTTGGCAGGTAATGTGAGGAAGATGGACATTTGACAGGCCATTAACAAATAAGCTAAATGACAACGGACTCATAATGAAACCTTGAGGAACTCAAGACTCAAAGTCCAATCATCTAAATGTTTAAACTATGAGAATGAGAGATTATGAACTGTATTTCTCCCACTATGATTCTATTCTAAGAAATTTCATTTCTTGGCTATCTCATCGTTCCGGGGGGAGTGGCAATGGATGACAGATAGATTAAAGCCATGAGTGGGCAGATCCCACAACGGTTAAAGAATTACAAAGATTCCTCGGATTCACTAACTTCTATCAACGGTTTATTAAGAATTTCAGTACCGTGAGAGCACTCTTAACTAGTCTACTTAAGCGTAAGCCCAAACACTTAAAGGTAACCCCAGATGCTAAAACTGCATTCCAACCGCTTAAAGGGTTGTTCACCACAACTCCAGTGTTAAAATGACCACACCCTGCTTAACAATTTATAATGGAGGTTGACGCACCCAAAGTGGGATTAGGAGGGGTGCTGTCACAGTACTATGGGGACCCTCGTAAATTACACCCATGTGCATACTTTTCTAGAAAACTGACCCCCGCAGAACGTAACTACAACATCGTAAACTGTGAACTGGTGGCGGTCAAAGCAGCGTTAGAACAATAGCGTCACTGG